>QJNS01000498.1:0-23443 GCA_004154925.1 Monosporascus cannonballus
CCCCCCCCCCCCCCCGCCCCCCCCCCCCCGCCCCCATTACCTTAGCCGGGCGAATTCGATAAACCAACAGGCCAAACCAACCGCTCCCAGACCGTCTCTCTCCAATACCAAAATATTACGTGCGTAGTGGGTATAAGTGCAACATCGCGTCCTTCCAAACTTCCAACAACCGGATTCCACAATCCGCCTTCCCAGACTTCGGGTGGGCGTGGGGTTTCCGCCGACCTTATCGTAGACAAAAGAGACTTGAAGCAGGGACAGCCTCATATCATGATTCGTACCCGGTGACATTAAATGGGGATAAAGTTGTAGGTTTGCTTGGTCTTCAAGCTGTAAGCGGGTCCGAACCTGGGTTAAATACCACCCTGGCCGTATGTCACTAGTCAGGGTGGCCGGGTTCCAGACGAGAGAAGCGAAAGTAGTCGAGCTAGGCGCCTTCTGGGCGGTGCTCGAGAGAAGCGAATCCAGCCTCCTAGGGTCTCCGATGCCTGTTCTGGTGCTGCTTCCACTCTATTTGCACTACTGCCATGAAATGTTCGATATTTTTGATGGGGATCCACGAGGTGAGAGCCCTCATGGCGTTTTCGAAATCGGAGTCGAGGAGGTTCTCGCGCTGGCAGTCGATAATCGCAGCGCATGTGGCATGCAGTATCTCTAACCCCTGGGAGGGAGGCGCGGGGTTGGCGCTGATTCTGCCTGTGATAAGGGCAGGGCTGGGGGGTTCTGTAGGCGCAGAGCCCAGCAGCATGAAGACGTCCCATACGCGGAGTTGCACCACAAATGGGATCGAAAGATTGAAAAGGGTCATGTACCAGCGAGTTGCGTACGCGGTTGGGTGGATGCCAAGTTCAGCCTAGGGAGCATGAGTCTCTGGCAGACGGGTAGATGATATTAAGAAGTTACAACTTACAAGCTGCTTGGCAACATCTCTGTCTCCCAACCAATACTTCTCAAAATCTCCCAATATGTTCATGAGCTCCCCGAGCTCCGAATCGCGCGTACCATACATCTGGCTGAGACCGCGGTACTGCCAAAGCCGCACAAGCATTACGAAACAGGATTCCTCCTCGTAGTAGCTGAGAAGGGTTGCTACCAGGGGAGCCATGCCTTGGACATAGCCCGTTTCCGGGAAATAAAGAGAAAGAGCGTGCAATACGCGGAAAAGCAGACGCTGGCCTCCTCTATATCTCCTCCGGAACATGATGTGCTGGTTGATGGTTCGCGGCACGTCCATGTCGATCTGAACATCGTCCGGGGACGGCTCTTCGACGAGCCGACGGAAGTCCGCCTTGAGCTCGTCGTCCGTGGCGAAAGGCTTATTGCTGGCTTGTGCGCTGGAGGACAAGAAGGAGTACCAGGCTGCGGAGCGCCAGCAATCAGGGATCCCCTTCCATGTCCGCGAGACCAACTTGGGGTGTCTCGGGTCGAATTCAAATATCATCCCCTGACCCTCATCGCCTCGCCTGACTACTTTCGCCATCCTGAGCCATTTTTCCGAACGGCTCACCTCTTTGAGCTTCGCCTCGTTAGCCAGCTTCTCCGCAAGTTCGTCCTCGGCAATGTTGGTTAACCCCGGCTGCGTCGCCAGGCTGTTACCGGCCTCGTCAACTAATCTACGGTCCCTGTTATGCGGCAGCAGATTGGTGGCCTGACGAAAAGCCGAGCGTGTCGAGCGATGCGATGCCGTGGACAGCTCGGACGCGTGGGAATTCAGTGAGAGAGCGGATCCTCTCCTGCCAACCCGAGACTTCACTGTTAAAGAATGTGCCGGGTGATCTCTCCGTACCAAGACGTTTCGTTTCTTCTGCGGGGAGAAGTGTACGCTGGATTCGCTCTTCGAAGTCGTGGGCCGCTGGGGGCTGATAAAACCGAAACGATCGACATCTCCACCATTCACGCCTTCCCAGTCCTCAAACCCTCCCGCGAGTTCGTGTGATCTTCGTTGCACGCTTCGTGCTATACTAACGTGTCGCGACGCAGTAGTAACTCGGTCTATAGTAGCCGGACCACGTTGGGGGCCGTCGGGGCTGTTTTTAAAAATGCGACTCGTCAGTAAGAGCCAAGGCAAATGTAACGGTGGATTCGGTTCAAGGAAACCATACGCGTCATTCCCATCCCCATGTGACGGAACGTCTTCTTCTGCTGCTGGCTCGAGACGCTCATCAAGTGACGGGCATCCCCCACCATCTTCCCAATTGAGACCTTCTGCTGATTCATAGAGCGATCTCACCTTTTGAGACTCCTTCTCTGCTTCTATCGAGATAACTCTGATGCTGGGAGGGCGTTGCTCGTCGGCATTGGCTAGCGAGTACCGCGTGGCGTCGTCCGCGTCGGCGTCTGGGCCCCGGACACTGCCGTTGTCCGCCGGCTCTGGTTCGCTTTGAGCGGTAGCGTCGTCGCCGCCATCATCCAATCGGGTATTTTTGGTCGGCCGCGTAACCAAGGGAAAAGAACGACCACCACTTTTGACCTTTTCGTTGAGGTGAGGGCTGTCAGTGGCTATGCCGCTGTCTCTGTCGGACATGATGACGCCGTTGCGTTTGTGACGAGGATAAAACAAAGAGGCTCGATGGGAAAAGGAGACCCGGCTGGGACTGAGATCATCTAAATTGGAGCCAGAAATCGAAACGGAAGGTCTTGGCGACCTGTCCTTACCTGGGTAGGGAGCAAGTCGGTAGGGAGCAACCTGGTAGGTGTTGGTAGAGGGTGAAGGCGCTATCTCAGGGGGCTTGGGGGGCCGAGGGGCTTCTGGGGTTCCTGGGGCTGCGAGGAAATTGGGTTCGGCGCCATATTTGGGCGCGGCTGCCCTATCCGTCCTAAGTGGGGCCTCGTGAGCACCAACAACCGGCGTTTCTGCTGCGACTCCCCGAAGAAGTTAGTACCTAACCCGAAAAGGTTCTTTAGGTATTCCATGCGCTTCGTATTCATTAAAATCATTCATGCTCCCCTCTAGAACGCCTCCAACGTCCAGACCAACAGGCAATCTTGTGTTCGTGTTACGGAAAGAAAATGATTGGGCCAAAGCAGAAGTCCACTAACCGATCCCCCAGGTGTCCTTATACCGTGCAGAGGCAACAGGGTCCTTCCTCGCTGGCTTCTTCTTCAGCTGCTTCGTGGACGGCTTGGCTGACTTGGAGGACAGAAAGCTCAACGATCTCACGAGCTTCTCGGAAAAATGATCCGTGGTCGGGGTGGCCGGCGAGGTTGCCGGCGTTAGAGTGTTCCCGTCCGACAGCGAGGGTGACGATAGAGGAACGCTGATCTGACTAGTGCTGGATTCGCTCTTCCTGCCTCCCTCTTCTATCGAGCCGAGCGACGCTGCTTTGGGTCGTGGCGCTAGTCGTAAGCTTGCTATCCTAAATTTCGAGGACCGCGTGTCCGTCTTATCATAGGCGAACGGGTCCTCGCCCTCATCATCGCTCTCCTCCCAAACCGACTCTGTGTTGGTTGGCCGGTAGTCCCACCTCCAGTCGCCCTGGTATGCCGCTCCTCCGGGACTCGTGATAGTCCTAAGAGCCGGATGCGGCTCGTTTGGGCGTGGGGGCCGCGGCGGCGGCGCACCGGCATTTGTCGGAACGAATACGCACGAAGAGGGCCGCGAGCGTATAGACAGCGCGCTGTCTAGAGAGTTCGAAGCCCGGTGCATCAGGTGTGCGGCGCGGGGACTTGGACGGAGAGGGGAACGCGCCGGTATGATCGGGATGGGCGGTTCGGCTTCCCTAGCCTCGTCGTATCGCAGACCGATCAGTCCCTGGTCGTCTCTCAGGGGAAGGACTACCCGTTGCTTTTCCGCATGTCGCACGCTTGCCGCCTTCTTGGGGGGTGCCCCGCGGTTGGCGTGGGTGAGAGAAGTGAACGGCGCAATGCCCAGCATTTTGCCTCTGGCTTGAAACTGTTCTGAGCTTGATCCCGGGTTTTTCTGGGTATGTCCTCCTGTGGCGAGTCTCCCACGGTTCTCACAATGACCCAACAAGCCGAAGGGTTTAAACCATCGGTGTCCAGCAGCGCTGGAAACCAGTAAGCAGGATTAGAATAGCTGTATACCAGATACTAATAGCTAGAAGGCAATCTAGAGCTCGGGACCAAGGACCATGGATTCCGCAATCTTCTTCGATACCTTGACAAAATAATATGCGGTTTCAATATCCACATGTGCCCTTCACTGTATAGAACGGACCGCTGACGTGAGCTTGCGGATTTTCTCGTGCGTGGGGATCTCACATATACTTCTGCGCTGAGACACGCGCCGAAAGTTCCGGCTTAGGGTTTGATGATGACAAAAGGTAATCGGCCCAGAAAACAAGAGGAACAGAATTTATTAGGTCACGCACCCGGAGGGGAGCCACGAGATTTATGACTCGGATATAGAACTCGTCTCACGAACTGACTCGACCCTCAGTCAAGGTACCCAACACACCAATAGATATGAATTTGATATCTCTATCGTCCTCCGAAGTGGCCCACCTGCTCTGTCGGGACAAAAGGAGCCACTGTTCAGTTACGTACGTTCGTGGAGTAGCTGCGCTTGGCGCCTGTCCTTGTGATGTTCACGTGTGAGGTATATAGAGTATTTTCCGTTTTCTGTCATGTTACCCAAGGGTCTGGACGGGCGGTATCACCGAAGCTACTATGGCTTACCGAAGCGGAAGCGGTAGATGCAGCCACTTGGCTCTTTTGCATGACTAAACTTGACCCCAAAATCACTTTATCCCAATTGGCGGGGGACAATTTGCGCCCAATTTCATATTTACCATGATTTGCTGGTATTGATTCATAGAGCGGTAGTTGATGGCAGCAGCCGGTATTATCTGACCTATTTTCCTATTTCCGTGGGGGGAGGTTATGACCGGCAGCAGGCTCACCGGAGGATAGGGTCCAAGGCAAGGTGTGTTCACTAAGTGGACTACCCACCCATACTCGAACGCCTCAAAGCATGACATTCTTACTGCGTAGTGGGACGCCTAGATATCGAGTTGCTGCATAGAGTTAGTATACCACTGCCGGTGAGGCCGGACCGTAACGTTGAGAGAGTACTAGCGACTTGTTACCATGAGCTTCATCCAAGCATTGAACTAGCGACAGCTCCCCACACAGCCCCACCCCACCAACGACCCATAAGGAGAGTAATCGATAACCGACTCTCGAACCACGACCAGCCGAGCCAGGTCTAATTAGGTATAACACATTATACTCTGCCGTACGGCTCGCTCGAGAAGTTAAATTATAACCCCACCCACTCACATCGTTATGATCTTTCTTGCCATCTGGTTTTCTTGCCAGTGTCCCAAGACCACCCTCGATTTCATCAGCGTCCTTCTTGCATTGGTCCGTCGTGCTGCCCACGATACTTATCGTTCCCAGCCGCTGGGTTGGCACACCTTTCTGTTCTGGAAGGACCGAAAACCGAGTGGTGATGCGGCGGCGTTATTGGAGGTAAAACATCTTTTCTGTGCTTCCTAATCTGGTAAGCTCCAGGATACTTAGGCCCATTCCCCGCTGATCAATGATCGCCCTTGAACCTGTCCCCTCTCGTTTCCGCTCTCTCGGCGGGTCGTCTGCCAGGGTATCCGAGTCTGTCGCGGAGCATAATGCCACAATTGATTTCCCTCGATAGACGTTTCCATCTATCCGCGGCTCAACTGTCCTCCCAATGAACATGGGTGAACTCAATTACGCATTCCAACAATAGCTTTCTTCCAGAATACCTAACCCAAAGCACGACGATCCGGGCGGGTAGTTTCTCACAATTATCACAGCCGAGGCGGGGTTAACTCATTCCGGCCACGCACACTTGCTCCAGAACCTGCGACCTCGCTAATTATCCCGGAATGCCCGGGTCCGCGGTGGTAAAGGTTCCGCCGCACGGCATACGCTAATAAGTGCCAGAAGTGGTTTGCACCCAGCCAATACATACGTCCAATACATACGTATTTAGGCAATTCTAGCGACCCAATCCGAATCGACCCTAAAGCGCCCCGTGTGAAACCAGGAGCCTCTTTCCCGTTAGGTCGGATGAGCCGACTGCGTGCGCATATTGATTACACCTGCGTAGGGAACAGAACAAAACGGATGATGTCATTGTCGTTTCTCTCAGCCGAACTTCGAATGTTCGGTTCTAGGTCATAGTAATCAGTTTACGTATCAAGCTTCGACAGCGTTGCCCCTGGTTTAGCGCAAAATCCTGCTCAGAGTGAATCTAGAGTGTCCTACAGTAGTCCAGCCGAGATCATTTTAGGGCAATAGCATTATAGTAAGGCACAAGCGGGCCTGTATTACCAAGACTAGAACCGTCGAGCCAGACAACTAAGTAATTGGTCAATCGTCACCTGACCTTGGTGTATCTGCCTACTTGAAGCAGCAACGGAATCGCTCGCCCTGCGGTGGCGGCGTCCAGTTAGAACGGTCAGGGCGGAGTTATTACAAGTCACGTCGATTATCGGACGTTAATTAGTCCTATTCCAGCATCTCCCCTGCCCATCGGGATTCCATACTAGACGTATATTACTGTGCACCATAGCACACTCTCTTGCCACGTCTGGTTAGCCTGGGATCAGAGGGATGTAGACTGACGAGCTAGAGGGGCTCCTTGGGCTCCGCCTTGCTCATCGGCTCTTCCCACTTGGATTCCAGGCTTGTTCCCTTTCGGCAACGTGCCTTTTAGCGACATGCAACTGGTCGAGGGCACTTTGGCCTCACATGGGGCTCGGGTAGAAACCAGGCGCATGTCGCCTACGTAGAAGCCGTGCCGGTAGAGACCTCGAGGAAGACATCCCCTAGAAGAACCCTGAAGGGCCAAGGCGGCACCTGGCGGTAAGCTTTCTGGCTGTCCATGTAGAGAGATGACAAGTTGAACCGACCCGACCTCGTTCTACCTCGTAGGAGAAACAATGATGGTTGGGTGGCCCAGTCCAAGCCAGAGTACGATCGCCTATGTACGAAGACATGTCTACCATGATTCTTGCCCCGGCATATATAGTCTCCTGCAAATATGTAATAGGGCTGGGAGAAGAGGCTGGAACCCAGCGGCGGTGTCAGAAGAAAGCACCATACGCCGGAACTCGAAGCGGATGCTCCCCGCTGAAGAGCGGTGCGAGCAGGTCGTGACGACGCCCAATTTGGAGAGACAGCGAAGCTTCAAGGCATCCCCCCCCCCCCAAAAAAAAACCCCTCTCCACCGTCTTCAGCGTCCAGCTTTCCGAATGTTTTTAGGCGGGGGGTTGGTTAGGGGACAGCCAGTCGAGTCATAAGTAGAGACAGTCTACTGCCGCGGAACCCGGCAGACTGGCCCGCTGCTCCCTTGCGCCAAATCAGCAAACCATACGACTTCCCCCGTCTCCCTTTTCGAGTCCTTCGAAATGCAGCGTTATAAGCGAGCGGCTAGCCAGACACGATACCACTCATACACACATCCTGAGTAGGGGTAAGTAGACGGCTTGTAATTGTTCTTTCGGATATTCTGTTAGATTCGCTTGCGAGCATTTCAAGTCCTTCAAAGCGGCTCTGGCGGAGCTCGCCTCGCTCCTATGATCACCTTCAGCCCCCTATCCAGTTTGAGGAGCTGTTGTTCCTGGTACTCCAGACCGATAAATTGCAACCCACCGGGAGCCCGTCGACCGTGAAACAGGCCGACACCGTGATGGCCGGGAGTCGCGCCAGGCTCGCCAGGATCGTTGCTTACGGGAAACTCGGCGACTTCGTATCGGCCTTTCGTCGCGCCTTGAACCGAGTGGCGAGATCTGGACGTCGGCTCATTTGGCACGATGTCCTTTTATGTCCTGCGGGAGGTACGGTTTTGTCGCCAGGAAGGAATTGACATCGCTCCATAAGCGCAGGGGTACGTCTAAGCGTAGTTTAGCTGAAAGATCGAGATTCTCGACGTGGGCGCCCCACGGAAGTCGTGCCGGCCTCCTGTAACTTGCTCATGGCTATAGACACGACCGCGTTCACTGCTTTTGCAGCAGGGATCTGAATATGGTCTGAAGGGCTGCCTCATCACCCCTATCTTAGCCTTTTTGGCCCTTTCCGGTCCCTGCCTGAGGTTCGAGGTATACAAGACATGGTACAAGGTAGTTGGGAATCTACAATCAGGAATCGCACCATTAGTCACACTTCATGGCGGTCCCGGTGCCGGTCACGAATATTGGACTTCACTGGTCGATCTATACAACAAACATGGGATCCATCTGGTCTTCTACGATCAGATCGGTTGCGGTCAGTCCACCTACCTCCCAGAAAAGAAGGGGGACACATCGTTCTGAATATTCGACCTGTATAAGAGGGAGCTTGCCAAACTTGGTCTGCCATCTCGGCATCTAGAATGGGTCCCATCTCTTTGGCCAGAGCTGGGGCGGTACGTTCGGCAGTGAATACGCCTCTTTTCCAGCCCAAAGGACTCAAGAAGCTAATTATCTCGAGTGGGCCCGCAAGCATTCCCTCCTGGTAAAGGGATATGATCCGCTGATCGCCCAGTTACCCGTCTTGACGTCCGCGAGACGTTGGAGCTGACATGGCATTTCAACAGGCAGTGACCTTCCGGATTCGAAATTCCTCGGCTCCTTTAAAAATTGGGAGATCGGGCAAGAGGCTCGCAAGATTAAAGCCGAGACACTTCTCCTAAACGGGAAGTACGACGAGGCGACAGATATTTGCATGGAGCCATAGGCTAGGGCCATCCCTAAGGTCAAGTTGGGTGACTCTTGAGAACTCAAGCTATATGGGGCATTGGAAAGAGAAGAGCGGTTTATGGAGGTTATTAAGCCTTTTCTCATAAGCTAAGCCAGTGTGGCTTAATGAGCACTGAGCGCATCGTAGCAGACAACAATGCGATATGGTGGAATAGGACTGTATGTTCGCTTCTGCGTTTCAAGTCGAGGCTCATGAAAGGCACGTTTCTGACTTAGTTAACCTGAAACCGCCAAGATCCCATGCATTTCACTCTACTCAGGGTCGGAATCGACTTAGATAGTTAACGAGCATGTTCCCATCGAAGGTTCATGTTGAAGACAGGCCTAATATCCATCGGATTCAATACTAGGTGACCAGAAGTGAGAGTTTGAGAACTTACTAACTCTATATACACAGAAGGTGTGGGTCGTTTTACCCCTATTCCAGCCTCGGTTCCACCGCCACTGCAACTCATATTCCGACAGTCAGGCGAAACTT
Organism: Monosporascus cannonballus; assembly: GCA_004154925.1. Taxonomy (NCBI): domain Eukaryota; kingdom Fungi; phylum Ascomycota; class Sordariomycetes; order Xylariales; genus Monosporascus; species Monosporascus cannonballus. The sequence goes on from QJNS01000498.1 coordinate 9,163, forward strand.
TGGATATCCTCTGAATGACACCAGGACCGTAACAATGATTAAGCACATGAACTACAGACGTTGACCTCTCAACGAGGCTCAAATTCTCAGAAGTGGGCCAAATGAATGGGTTCAGGAAGTCCGACAGAATCACATGAAATGGAGAGTGAAGGAAGAAACTAGACCCCTTTAATTATCTTTAAGGAGTCCGGGTGTTCCGTTACCTAACCGTTTTCATCCAGCAACATAAGTATTCGACCTTTCCTACTAAGTTTTGACTGTACTCCAGCTAACGCCATATTCGACCACACCCGCTAACGATAACCGTTATAGATGTCGTCGTACACGGCGTGTGCGCGGCCGCGGCGGGATGAGAGTACTATTCAAGCCGCAGCCAGGGGCCACACAAGATGAGATTGTATGAATATACCTGATCTTGCCTGACTCGACCCTGAACATATGGCTATCTGGCATATGCTGATCCGGGACCGTGCGGTCCAAACCCGGGAAGCCCAGATAGATGTCCACAACATCCATAACTTCGTCCACCACGTAGCGGCGGTTCGTGACGACGAGGGTCGACGGCATACCCGCCGCCGTGCACGAGTCGCCGGTCAGGTTGAGCGGGGCGGTGGAGGCGCCGCCCTCGAGCCGTGAGCATGGGACGCCGAAAGGGACCTCGACGCTGGCGTTCATGAAGCGGTCGAAATAGGCATCACCGGCCGCCTGGATTGTCTCGCGAGAGTCCCGCAGCTCCTCGGGGATCGGATCCCAGTTCTCGAGGGAGTTCCAGTAGAGGTACCCCGTCGCGTTGAACAGCCAGTCACCCTCATCCGTGACGATCGACTCGATCAGCTTGATCCGGTGGCTATCCGTGTACAGGATACGCGTGCCTATGACATAGGGGTAGGGGTCCGAGGCGGCGATGATCTCCGTAAAGCTCGCGCAGTTTTCCGTGTCGTGGACGCTGCGGTTGTGGTCGATCATGATGGGGGTCGTAAGCACGCCCTTGTGAATGTCGACCGGCTGCTCGTTCTCTGTGTACGTGAGGTTCCCCGCGGACATGCTCGATACTGCGGCGCTATTGCCGCTAGCTTGAGCCGCAACGTAGGTGTCCGTAGCTCCCACGAGAAGCCCTCGATCGCAGCGAGCGGATGCCGACGCAATGAGCGACAACCCGGCGACGACAGTAGAGGCATACATGATGTCGTTTTCCCTGAGGTGATATGGATCGTCGAGCCTAATGGACAGTCATGCAGGCTACAGGTTCTGGTTATCCTCTGTAGTCTTACAGGATTTACCTCGCCATTTATAGAGCCCAATGGACGTGATGTGACGGCCGATATTGACACCTCTATTCGACGTTATACTCCCATTCAATGTTCCTTGGCCCCCAAGATATCAGAACTGGCAAAATAAGATAGTCTAAACACGCCCAACCGCAATATTTCTACTTTATAGGTAGTATCGAGACTTTTAGCAAGTCCGGTAGATGTAAACCTGCATATGAATAAGTGGAGAGGGGCATTTCGACACTGTTGAGAAAAAGGGCGATTCGCAGATACGGCGAACGTCTTTAACCGGTGAAGCTCATGATTGGCCATAAGATCTGCAATATGCTCAGACAAGTCAGGATACTGACTATGGTCTACCAAACCTACCCTCGAATCCGCGGTCCAATCTCAGCCGAACCTATTCTATCCGGAGTTGAGGCCAGTCCAACTAGGCACTCATCAGCGGGATTCGAAAACTCAAGGTTCTCCCAATTATTTATTATTGTCACAAACAGTCAACCCCTCGGGGTCATCACCACCTCGTTCAACACTTCGGATTATTGTCAAGGTCGTACCTCATGAATCAGCGCTAATGAGCATGAAATGGTCATCTGCTTGCAATGACTGGAGGGTTGATCTACAAGCCGTGCCAGTATTTATCAACTGCACATTCCACCTGCGGGTAAGGTATCCCAAGTCAGGCGTGGGGTGTGTACTCTCCTTGTTTCACTCATGCACCATCGGTTTCGCCGAGTACTGTACTTCACCCCAGTATCATCTTAGTTGGCCGACACGTTATTATTCTCTCATATTCAAGGTCCTAGGTCGAAAGACCGACGAAGAAGTTATAGCAACGGTCCCATGTGTTGAGGCCGGTATTAGTTCATAAGTTCTATTATTTTACAGTTAATCCAAGGTGTGGGTTTATAGGAGCAAGGAAGGTGATGAGATCTGATATAGCAAGACGATTAGAATTTACTTTCGTGGCCCCTGGCTGACCTTTGGCAGGCGATTATCAACCTTTGCTAATAATAAGGATGTAATAGACATACATTACTTGTTAATGGCACGAGTCCTGGAGCTAGGACACTAGATGAGAAAAGATAGCTATAGGACTACTTCGGAGCCTGATAATGTACGACTCTTCACCCCCTATCTTGTCTGGCAAATCATCATGGAACAGTCCAAGGTCCTGAATGCCACGAAGCAAGCGAGAAATTTACAAATAGCTTAGCAAGCGTCCCTGTACTATAAGAGTGAGGGCTCCTTATAATTTGCGGAGCGCCGCCATCTAAATATCAACGAAATCATCGAAGGTCTCACAGCTATCAATCCTTGTTGAGATCAGCTGGACTGAACGACTTCAGATGAAACCCTATCTAAAAGATCGCTTTCTCTCATCGCAAGGCTGCGGGGGTAAATCGTAAAATACTGACTAATGCGGTAATATTAAGCGCGGAAAGATTAGTCACACTCCCCCTCGCTCCCCCCTGAAATGGCCCCTGAAAGATATCCCAGACATGCTGCAACTGGACATGGCATGCCGAGTTTGGGGGCGGAACGCGCCTATCATGTCAGAAATGCATATTTGCCGCCTAGTTAGTTGCCACCACTTAATATTACCTGTCTACTTGACTAAGTACGAATACAACCCCCCTTTATGCATGATATATGAATTTAAGGAGCCTAAAGCTTGTGCGAGGCTCATAGTATGGACATTCGGTTTCCACATTTACTCTTCTACGCGGCCTCCTATAGATCCGACAATTATAACGGATGATTCCTTGGGGACCCGTCGGCGCTTAAGTGCATGTCGTTGTGTAAGCGTAGCGCTTACGGCAGTTACCTGCACTTGAGAGATACGGGTGGACGAATTTTATGTGACCACGGATGCATGCTAACTGGCTATCCCTGCAGGTCAGAATGGGGGGATGCAATCGAATCCGGAGGAATCAGGAATAGGGTACGATCGGCTCTACCCAATCTTTCTATGGCTTCTCTCCATTCATTATTCTTCGCGGCCACCTAAAAGAACCATTGGCCTGTTGATCTAGGCCATGACCCGGATATCCTGTTATGCCGGGACGCACGTTCGTCTCAGCCAGTTCAGAAGAGAGCTCTAAGTTTATGGCTCACGCCCTCGATATGCTCTTCCACCATCATTGCCCAATGCTCGCTTCCGGTCCTATTGCTCTCTGTGAAACAGTCGACCCGCCCAGGTAGTACTCCGCCTGCTTACTACAAAACGTCGTGATGTTCCGACAATTGAAGTGCAAGGATCCCATAGCTTGTCTCGTGCATTATGGATTCAGATGCTATCTGCGAAGGATCCGGATTGCCAAGCTCCAGGCCCGCGCGAACATCCTCATTCGCCCATATGTACCCTATTCAGTTGCGGTTGTTTGGGGGTTGACGCGCTTCCCGGCCGCGGCTCCCTGCCCATAAGGCTTACAGGGGGCAGCTAGCAGGCAATCGTAGATTGTGCCTCGCGTAAGGATGCGGCACAGCTATTCATGTCTTGTGTAACCCCGGCAAGGTCTGTTCTGTTGCTACTTTATTGTTGGGGGGCTCCCGTGCCTTTCGGTGCACCTAACGTTTCCAGCTTGAAGAAACTCGTCCCCTTCCGCTCACTTCTATTAAGAAGCATAGAGCAAAAATCGATTAGCGGGTTGGATGAGCGCCTGCCAACTTTGGGCCGGAGACATGCGGAGCGCCACTATTTCGTTCTCAGGGGAAGATTTGACACCGAGTTGACACATCCCGTGCTTACTACTGGTGGACGGAGGGTGGATGGGCTTAGGCATGGACACGCCACAAGTTCCAGCTCGCGGCCACATGTGCGAGTACTACTCGCGCGAGAAATATTCAGTCGACTACCCCGGTTTCAATCCGGATGGGCCTTCGACAACTGATGGGAATCAATGGGGAAATACTGGTCAGCAATGGGAAGCCAGCGAACATCAGTGGGTGGCCGGACAAGCCTACCCCGGGGGAGACACTCAAGTCGTCGATTTTGCTGCACCGAATGGACAGACCTGGGAAAACTACGCCATTGGGGATGTCGGGCAGGAGGGTCATGTCTCCGACAGCTCAGGTCAGCCTCTCACAAGTCCGAACTCCAATAACGAGGGACCGCCTTTAACTCCCGCCCCTCAAACGCCATATCCGTATAACCAAATGACGGCCGTTGGTGGACCATCTCCTCTACCGCTGCTACCACCAGAAGAAGAGAAGCAGGCTCATCTCGTGCCCTATTGTGGCCTCATTCGACGGGATTTCTGGATCCTAGTCGCAATAGTGACACTGCTCTTAATGGGAGCCATCATCGGTGGTATACTGGGAGCAGTAACAATCAAGAAAAATGAGGCTGCGGCCGCCGCTGTTACCGGTACCGGTCATGATCCGCCAACTAATACACCTACGCCCGTCCCGACAGCAACCTTCCGGGAGCCAACTGGAACCGAGAGCAGTCTGCCACGCGAGGACCGATCGATCGCAGCTTCGACAGTGGAGAATAAATCCACCGGATCTAATTACCAAGTTGTCTATCAAGACCTTACCACTCTAGACCTGAGGTATCGTCTGGTCTGGAACGACAGGCCAGCCGGCGAGCAAAATCTGACTCTGCGAATAAGACCCGACAGAGGGACTCCCCTCGCGGTTGTGGCCGCGAACTCGACTGTCAGTGATAACATCTTCCTTTTCATTTTCTATACGACGTGTGCGGACCTATCAAACGCTCCGCTGCTTGCCGTGGCATGTCTGGATTGCATTCCGGGGGCCCCAAATTGTACCGAAGTTTCCAACATTCCCATCCCTGAATCACACGACCTGGCGCACACGTCCAGTATAGCAGCTGTCCTCATGGAAGACGGCCAATCTCTCCGTGTCTATTACCAGGCGAAAAGTGGTTCTATATGGGTCCTTCACGGAAACGTAGCAGATGTGCATAAGTGGACCACGTCTCGACTCAGTGAGTTTGCCATGGTCGGCACCTCGATTGCCGCATCCATCCAGAGATCCCCGGGTAGGCTCCAAGTCATATTTGTGTGTGCGGAGATGGGGCTCCTGAGGTCTCTCGAGTATGACGATGTCTCTGGTGCGGACGGAGGTAAGTGGAGATGCAGTTGATCCATTGAAACTCCGCCAAACTGACCCTTCGCAGGATACATCATAGACCAGACACCAGGCTCTGCCTGGTCAACGGATGCCGAGTTCATCGCCTCCTATACACGAGCGACCGACACGAATCACATCCATTATGTTTCGCCGACTCAAAGGCGGCTTGTTCGGTACTCACGGAAGGGAAATAGCTCCGAGTGGACGGCCGAAGCGGAGCTAAGTCAGTGGGGAGCGCCACAAAGTGGTCTGGCCACTGCCGCTTGGGACGACCAACTTTGGCTGATATACGAGGACGAAGAGAAGATTGTCGAGTCCACCTTGTCCGGGAACGACTGGGAGGGTCCTCGCGAATTGGCCCCTTAATCCCGACACGCCCAGGACGTCTAATACACATGCGATGGGGTTAGGGTTGTGCCGAGCATGGAGACGGACATTATTCGTGATGCTGCCACTGCACCTTCTTTAAGTCCAGGTATTTGTATATATAGTGGAGATTTTGCTTGAGGTTCACATCTTGGCTGCCTCATGGAAGATGAGCATTTCGTTATGCTGGGAAAGGGGGCAAGATACATTAGAGCGCCCATCAATTAATGAATGTAAGAACAAACCCATTGTTTTACACGCTTTCTGCCAGTTATCCCTTGCTGCCACTAGGGCTAATAATTCACGGACTACTAGTTATAATCCCAAAATTCTTCAGTTAAGTTCTTAAGGATAATATGGTACCGTTGCCGCGAAGGGCCGCAGGCTTGGCAATCTCGGTCTTCAGAACTAGCCCTTATAATTTCTATATTGAACGTACCATCTTCATCCTTGTGTATTATTTGACTATTAGTGTGAGACTTACCGCCTTACATCTCCCGTTCGTAACTTTCGGGTATAGAGTTAGCGGATATGGTATAGAAAAAGGTTTGGAATGGGGGCTGAAATAGGGGTAAGAGGACCCACACAACTCTATATATGTATATAACTGTGTACTTCCTACGCCCTAAAACCGATTACGTAGTAAGTTTTATAACAGGCATTCGACTAGTTTTGGGACTGGCTTTAGGCTCCACGAAACCTATGAAACATTCCAAGATTGAGCAAGTAGTTGCGAGGACTAACGACTTTTTCCAAAGTTTGCAAGACCTGATCTGCTCTATACACATTGCCGTGGTGGAAGCTGATAAAGCTCTCGCCTAGAAGTACGAGTGTTCTACTAGTAATATAATAACGCACATGTGGTAAACGGGCTACCTTCGCTGCCTGATTAGTGATAACTCGCACCGATGGCCTTTAAGCATAACCGAAACAGATCTCTGGAAAATATTCATCACTATATGATGAGAATGAATTTGCCTACGCAGTGTGGACTTTACAGAAGATTTAAAGTGATACCGAATTCATGGTTTGTAGTTTTCAAAGCTGTCATGATAAGGAACATCCAGTCCGAACACAAGACGTCACGGTGATCTGCCAAGTCGGTGGCAATAGTAAGCGGTTTGGGGACCGGGGCCGGTAGGTGAATGATTCCTACTAACTGAATAGCAGAACGCGAGGAACGCGTTCACGATTCGTCTCAAATCTTGTGCCAATATTCTAAGCTAAGATTCACAAAAGCGTAGAGAGATTCTAGGTAAACTTACGACTCGACACGCATCGTGACGAATGGACCTAGCCCCCTGGAGGGGAATGATTCAACCATGCGAACGGAACAGGAGTATCGGCAATAGAGGAGACGGGCAAGGCTCGGAAGCGAGCAAACAACTGAACCAGCAGGCTGAGATCAGCAGACGCGACACACACCTCACAACTCCGGGACTGGCCAAAAATAGACGAAACGATCAAGTCAGTGAATAAAAATAACCTACCCGGTCTATGGCGAAGGACAGGAGCTTTGCACCGGCGTAAGTGAATCACCGGATTACTCGAAAAAAAGATCAAGGAATTGGATTAACGATAGGGCAATCCCTTCCAACACATAGGCAACGAATACCCAAATGTCTACAACTCGGCCGATGCCGATATCATAGGTCCACATCCACCCCGACAACGTCAATCTGCATTCCACTGAGAGCAATACTGTGCTCTCCATACTTTCAGCTCCCTCGATCGCCTTCTGGGTGTAACTGTTCGGATTCGACGACCATGAGAGAGGTCCGACTTGTGATAAGAGCGGTCTACTTTGAAAGACACCAGGGTTGCATTGAACCATCCAGCGCGCATCATACCCGCCCCGTCGCCGTTTTCCATGGCTGGAATCGACGGGCGTCTTCGACTAGCGCTGGGCACCACGCGCGGGGGCGATGTCTTTTCTCCTGGGCGCAGAAAAAGAGGAAAAAGGACGTTTCGTACTGTGCCAGCAGACTCTTTCCCTTTCCTTGGGCATACCATTAAATTCCATCAGAAAAGAGGCCGCCGACCAGGTCGTAGACGCTGATGTCTCAAGCCAAAGCAGGGAAGTAGGTGCTTGCTGTCCTTGGCGGTGGCCTCCTCTATCTGGACACCGCGGTTAGGGAAATTAATGGCCCCCCCCCATCTCACCTCTCCCTTATCAGGGATGGGAAATGGATGGATCAGGCCGGTCGCAAAGCAGAGATCACGCTACATAAGAACCAACGGCCGCCGGCGCATCCGTATAGATAGCGGTGGCCTATTCCTTTCTTTATACGCGACACGCCGTTGACCCCCGGACGTCCCATGCATATCTATCCAGTACCGACGGGGACAGGGTTATTACATATAAGCGATGCTGAAGAAGCGGTTCGCGACCCGCCAGGACTAGGGTATAAATTAGGTATATAGACGATATGGGCATTAAACAGAGGTCATCATCATCGCAACTCCTGGCGGACCACATAGGGTATTGGACATTGCGGGCTTCGAGAACAACTGGGGGCTACAGACGGATTCGGTGTACGGAACTTCCTAATAGGATCAATGCGAACTGGATATTGGACTTAAGTGGCAGGCTTAGCACGGCGTTCGTCAAGAACTTGGCGGGTCCCGGGGACTGCAGCCTTGCAGCCTCCGGGATACACGATGTTGCGCTCCTCCATCCAGACTAAGGGAGCATAAGACCGAGTTCAACTGCCTGACTAATCATATCCTCATCGTTGCTGGGCAAACCAGTACATTCAATGGAACAAGCAGCGCCAGACCCAATTCACCATGCACCCATACACACCATTACGCAACCAGGATGCATCAAAAGCGATACTATCGAACTATTCTCATTCATTCAGTCCCAAGCAGCAAGTCGTAGGTACTCTGCTGAGCCTACCCCCTCTCTACCGCACGTCTGTCTAGGTAATCTCCAGGTATAAAAATAAAAGAAGGGGAAGAATGCCAGTTGGCTAGCGATCCAGCGATCCAAGTTCTTCAATTCCAACGATAAGACGGAGCGGGCACTAGCTAGATAGGTAATCTATACAGAATAAACATCAACCATCGGCGTGGGGGTGTATGCAAGCTCGAGATTCCGTGCGACGAAACAAAGCGAAGCAAAAAGGTAAAAGAGAAAGGGGGAAAGCGCCGGAAATATGATAATGATAAGCTTCATGACATCCAACAGCAAAGACAGAGAGGCTCGTATTAGCGTCGTCCCGTTTCTAGCCGCGCCCTCAACTATCGCAGTCCGAATCCCTCGCTCTCGTGCACGGCCCTCCAAAGCAAGTTCTCGAGCCTGTCCCGGGTCGCGTAGCGGTAAAGAGACAGCTGATTGAAGCAGGTCCGGGCGGTGGGGAACCTTCCCTCATCCTCGCCGAGGCAGTTGATGCGGATGACAAGGGAAGCGGCGCCGGTGGCGGGGATGCGGTCGCTGCCAGTGATGAAGGACAGTAGCCGGCGCTGTTCCTTGGGGGCGGCCTGCTCGAAAGTATCCCAGAACCACCGGAGGGCCGGCTCTAATTCGGGGACCGAGCCCTTGGGCCAGTTCGTGTACTCGGCGGCCGCCCTAAGCGAGACGATGTCCAGCGGCTCGTCCGAGCCGCGGACTAGGAGCTCGATCTCCTCTGGCCGGAAGAGTGACAGCGCATTGCCCGCGCAGACAGTGAAGAAGCCCCGTTTAAAAGGCTCGAACTGGCGGCTGACCGACGTGTCGAGCAGGTATCTCACGTAGAGGTCGACGTACTCCCGCCGATTGGAGTTTGTCACCATCCTACTTTCACCTCCCGGTAGAAGAGGCACCCTATGCCGTTGGCCATATCTCTCCACCTCAATCACGAAATCGAGACAGAAGGTTGACTGAACGTCTCCTTCATATTCCAACAGTTGCCGAAGACCACGTGCAAGAACCGGTCGGTATTCTGCCAAATCGTCCAAAGTGTAACTCATGGTAGGACGAGGGTGTGCTGGCGAGCCAGGTGCCGAAGTAGGGCTGGACGCAAGCAACTTTCGAAAGGCGAAAGGGGGTAAAGCAACGTCTAAGATCGTGGAATTGTAAATGGCTAACCCTAAGACCACCCCGATCAGGAAAAATTGATCAGACGTCTCAAAGGTGTTCGGGTTAAAGTAGCAGAACTGCGAGTCATCGTCGTAAACAAAGAGACCTAACACTATTAGCCGTGAACGATACTAACGTAGGCCCTAGGTGGACCTACCGTGGTCAGGGTTGAAGACCTCCCTCACAAGGAGGAGAAACCATTCCTTGCGAAGGCCTCCAGCATCGACACCCTCCTCTCCTTGAAACTCGATTCGCAAAGCCTTCTTTATATCCTCGCTACCGCTCCCGACTACCTCGCTCACTTGTTTGAGGCTGTCGTCTACGAGGCAGTCCCGGCGGATATTGAGGACAAGGTGCTGAGCATATTCTCTGCGGCTCAAAATGCTGTCAAAGAATGCCTCCCGGGCTTTGCCTCTCATCTGACGTTTCGCGTCGTGCTCGAGAATCTGGATCTTTGCCCAGATGCTGAGAAAAAAGGGATATTGACAGAAGGCGAACTTGCGACTCTTCGACTCCCACATCTCAAAATCCCCTTTAAAATCCAAGCAGTCTACCAGGCTATTGTAGAAGTCGCTTGTTGCCAGAATGTGACCATGGTTGCGCCCATCAGGAGCATCCTGACGCCGAACATGCGTTAACCCATTCGCAGCGAATACTAGCGCCATGACCTTCGCTGCGGCTTTGATTTGCCAATCATCGGCGTAAGCAGATTGCTTCGGTTCAGTTGGTTGTTTGTCTCTCTTGGAAGACTTAGACGCCTGCAGAGCTGCATGCAGGCTTGCGGGCGTGTTCGCCGAGCGATTGTTCGGCATCTGTGGAACTAGGCCGCCCGTCACGTCAATATTGTCCTCGACCGTCTTCTCACTCACACGGGTTAGCCTGTAAGTAACGAAGCTACCAACGAGGTCTTTTATCTGGAGAAAGAGATGCTCCGGCAGCTTTGATAACCAGGCGATCAGATAATGGTGACATTGTTCCGAGGAGTTGGACAATAGGCCAAGAATCCTCTTAATGATGCCCGAGTGTCGCCCGGCAGATCCTTGCGCCTGGCGCTCGGATTCCAATTCCCTGGCGGCAGCCTTGCTTTTACCAAGATGCCGAAACCGCCCGTTGTAGCTTTCGCAGCCAGACGAAAGGAGAGGATTGGATAGCATCAACAATAGAAATCGCACATCCTGAGGTTCTTTCATCAGCCTCCCCGGGCGCTTCAGCAGCATTTCTGTGCATTTCAACAGAGCCCGCTGCAAATGATCCTGGGCATCTAGCAATAATGCTTCGAATTGCCGCATCCCAGTATCGGCTAGGACCCCAAAAGCCTCGAGCCGCGCCGTTTCTTCGTAAACATCATACCAGGATCCCGCAGCATTGATTATAGCATGATACCATTCCATCACCCCGCCCCAATCGATTTGCGGAGACCGGGATGTTACAATGGACGGATGGTCATCCCTCGGCCGCGGGTGGCCCCTCGTAGGTACCGTTTCCTCCTGGCCAGTCCACCAAAAGCCGTTCTCAGCAAAATCACCCACAAGCAGCAGCTTAGCGTCAAGCTCGGACAACACCGGGTCATCGGGGACGGGGAGTCGTTGTTTCCTCGTCTCCGGTGTCCGTCGCTTGACGACTTCGGACACCTTTCTTGGGTTAACGCTCGGGCGTCGAGTAACAAAAGACTTGTTGACACAGGTGTGGGAACTAAAACAGAAGGCCAGGTAGTCTTCCACTTGCTTAAAGATTCTCTTGGGATCCAGTTCTGGCGACTGAGGGCTCACGCGGTGATCATCTCGGTGTGTCCCCGTCGTAGGCGGAAAAGTTGCACTCCTCGCTTCAGGGTAGGATGTCGAATATGACCTTACCGTAGGCGAATCTCCATTCGGCGGGTTCGGATGGACAGAAAGGTCTGCAAAGTCGTCGAAAACTGCATTATATACAAAATTAGACCGAGTTGCGCCGGAAGATGGCGAGCGACTGTGATTACTCCGCGGTTGACTGGGAGCCAAGTGATGGTCGGGCGGTCGAGATGACAGCCGATCGGGCCGCGGCGCAGCCACCGTCTGATCGCACTCAGGATGCTGCGACATAAAATGCCGCAGTGATGAGCGTAGACACTGCCTGACCAGGATCTTCGTGTGCTCCAGAGATATGAAGTTCGCTGGGTCGGTTAGTCGTTATAGGGACACCTTCACCCAAGAGGAAAACGTACGACTTCTCATATCTTGCCGCGAAGGACTCGAGTCGCTTTCGAATGGCTGGCGGGGATCTCTGCTTGGCGGCCACGCACTGTTCTGTGCCGGCTCGGGAGGGAGCGGTTTGAGGTCGTTTATCGTCAAGCAGATGGTACACCTGAAGACCAGGAGCTCTTTCGGCCACCTTACCAGGCTGGAACATGTCATACAGTTCCCAGTAGCGAAATCCGTAGGCCCACGAGGAACATTCCTAGTAGTCATCGGCTGGGTTCGCGGATTCGGCTGGGGTTGGGGGCTATAATCATCCCCCGAACCAGAATCATCATAGCGCGAATGGTCAACCTGCCCAGGAGCTTTCTTCTTCCTGCTAGAAAAGATGTTCGGGAATGGATGGCTCATTGAACGAGAATGCGGTGCAGGTCTCCTCGGTTTTGAAACTGGGACAACGACGTCGTCGTCTTCGTCAGAGCTCGAGTCGGCATTGACGGGTTGGTTTCGCAGGAAGCCGAGATTGGGTCGTCTGGTCGGATTGTTACTTGGCCGACGCGGCGGAATACTTGATGAATGATCGCGAGTGGGGAAGTAGTCGCCGCCGCGTTGGCCAGCAGAAGGGGGAAAGGGGGGAGGAGGCGGAGGGCGGGTTGGACGGGATGCCATTTCTGATGGCAGCTATGGTCAATGCTAAACAACGAGGAAACTCGGAGATGTTGGACGGAAGAAGCGGTTGCCACTCTGCAATTTAGACGGAGGTTCCGACTCCCTATTTAGACGTTACAGCTGCACTCACGGGACCTCAGACTCAGGCAAGGCCGCGAGAGATAGAGAAGACACTATGTTGCGTCGACTCAAAGGCCGCTCCGTTTGTCTGTGGCAGCCGTTACCCGAGCTCGGAATGTGTAACCTTCACCAGGGACAGGACCAGAAAAGGAACTTGGAGCGTCCGAATACACAGGTTTCCGGGCGATACAAGAAAGGACCGGTCGGTCTGAGTTAACAGATGCGTACGATGACGAGACTAGGTAAGTAATAGGGCTGGATGGTCCAGTAAATGTTTAGACTTGCATATGTGCGTTTTTGAGAGGTCTCGAGATCGGCGCTACCCTATTTAAAGATGAACACAAATAATATTATTGTTACCCGTCCTCGTAAAGTCTGGTTGACCGGGGATAAAAGTACTGATGCTCCAGACTCCTAAGCCCAGCCAAGGCTCCGTCGTGAGAAACCATTGAGGGTTTAAGTTAAAATGAGTGACGGTAAAAAAAGTCGAAAAAAGAGGACGAAGCTGAACAGAGGCGCTGGTTGGTGGTGTTGAAGGAAAAGCATGAGCCCAATGCATTTCGACTCGATTCGGGTCTTATTGTATGTACAAAATGGGTACCTAGACCTACTTCGTACGTATGCTGCACCTGGAACTCGAAATAAATCAAGGGTTTCAGATCGAACCAGCGAATCAGAACGCGTGCCGCTAACCGTGTGCCACTTTTGTGGTCTGCCCCTGGACCTGGGAATCTGGGAATCTGGGAATCCCCGTAGCTTACCTAGCGTAAGGGGTTACGGCACTCAGGTACCCCAGGCGCCCAACAGGTGGTGTCGCGGCTCAATCAGCATAGGTTGGCCCCGGTGGCAGCGACGAGACGCCGTTAACGCAAGCTATTCAAGGCTGCCTAGTCCACTGTAAGTAAGCGATGCGTGCAGTAGTTACACCCCAGAGCTGCCGAGGCGGGCTATCATGTCTCCTCTCCCTCAATGACGAATTCTTTGCAGATAGAATCGTCATGTAAGATCACCACGGTCCGTTGGAGGCGGCGGCTAGGGCGATGCACCCGACCATTTGGGTCTGACCTGGCAGCCTGATAATCCCTCGGTCCGTGGTTTCAGGGTTTGCATAGCTCCCGCGTCTTGCGTACGTTTTAGGTACATACAAACCGTTTGAAATCCGGTTATGGGTGATATCGGCCAAGAGACCCGGCCACCATGTGGAGGCTCCCGAAAGTCAAACTCTCAAACACGAGATGCTACAGTGAGCAACCAGCGGGGTTACTTCTAGCGAGACCTGCCGTCTCATTGATCGGACGAGCAACTATCGATATCAGAGCCATGGCTCAATGCTTAAAATGCCGCGTAGAAAAAAAAAGATTTCGAAGCCTGGGTTGAGACATTGGTGTTTCCGCAAACACCAATTATATTGGCGTCTTGCCGAGCCCGAGGGCACGATAAAGCAAGGCAACTTCAGCTCGAGACATTAATAAAGAAAGGAAGGCTTGGTCGAAGCCATGCGGGGGGGGGGGGGGCCCCAA
>QJNS01000499.1:0-10023 GCA_004154925.1 Monosporascus cannonballus
CCCCGGTATAGGAACAAAATAGGTCGCTAGCATTAGGACAACAGTAAAATAAATATAGGAAAAGACCGTGATTTTATGGGGTCTACTCGCAAGATAGGTTCGCAGATCCATGAAGCTTTTGGTAGGAGCTCGGGAAAGGGCAGATGGGACAAGGTAACTTGGTAACCGAACCTACCGATGAAGTGGGCTTCGAAGGCATCAACTCATACGGCCGTACAATAGGGGATGCCTCAGAACCCGTACCTGCGCCAAAGCACCCACCTGAGATAGGGGGCATGCCCGTCGACTCGGGCTTCCGCCGACTTCTGCACAGTACAACAAAAGGGGGGGGGGGGTTGTTGGGAACGATCGCCCGCGGGAAATTCGACGAGCTCGATGGCCGTGCGATGGTTGGTTCGCGCGGCGTTCTCTTCCTAGTACTACCACATATACAGCCCCCTAATCTCCGAGCAGAGAGGAGATAGGCAAGGACGCATTATCTAGAGGGACGTCCCGGAGCTGAGCGGCCAACGTCAAGTAGGCGTACATCTGCCAGTCCATACATATATAGGCATTCTAAACCGCTTTAGGCACGGAATGTTTGGGAACTAAAGATATGACTTCAACCTTGCTTGCACATCTGGCGCAAAAACATCAACACAACTGCTCATTTGCCAACTGGTGCTTGTTGTATGTTGAAGGCGAAGGCCAGATATCCACAGTCATCGAATGGTTTCCCTAAGAGTCGTGCCCCCTTATGACAACCCGATTGACTTCGAGCCATGCGGACTTATCCCGAGTTAAACGTCTCTGTGACTGTGTACCACTTAGCACTAATGGAGAAACTCATGACTCCGGAATCCCGGAAATAACACAATCGGAGTACGATGGATCAAAGAGCAGCCATTTATAGCTGATTGACCTGTTAAAACAGATGCTACATGTATCGCTCAAATCGGAACCAATGACAACTAGGAACTGTCAATCATGGATTTGCACCACTCAACCCGCCTCCCGTATATATTCGACTCTCCCTACCCCGACCCTATTTCTCAAGATCTGTGAACTCCAGCACCTCGGTAATCCTGTCCCCAGGTCGTAGGACAGCAATCTCGTAGGGCCCCCCAACCTGTAGCAACAGTAGAATGGCCAGCGAACAACACGTCAGGGGGCGAGCCGCTTGGCTCGCCCCCGACCCGCCAAAACTCCCATACAGGGTCTTCCGACCCGCACAGCCGGAGTTCCACAGCCGCCGCATCCGGCACATGTTCCCCGACGGCGGCATACCCGACTACTACGACGACAACGCCGAGCGACCGGACGTCTACCTACAAGCAACGGAAGGAGACGAGTCACCCGCGACGTACGACCACGGCACCATCGCAGCAGCGCGGGACACCCAGCCGTCGCACCACATTTGCGCGTCCGCGCACGAGCTCGCGGCGGGACGAGCCGGTAGCCTCGAAATCTGCGTCGTGGCGGTCGGGGTGTGCCTCCTCACGGCGCTCCTCGCGCGCGTCTTCTGGATGATGGCGCTCGCCGTCCAGGACGGCGGCGCGAGGCTGCCGCCGCCGAGCCGCGACGGTTTTGACGGCCGTGGTGAGAGCTACCTGTCGAAAATCGGTGCCTCGACGGGGCGCTTCGTCGGCAGTGGTGCCGAGCTCGCGGCCGGGTTCGGCGACGATGTCGTCAGGAGAAGGAGGAGGAATGCATTCCTGAGGCGTCTCGCGGATGATGCGGAGGTTTGAGACAGACAGTTAGCGCTGATGGCCGGTTTGATGGTTGGTAAGTAGCCCGCTTGGCGGTAAGTAAGAGTACAGAGCCCCTGTTGGGACGGGGGAGAGCTTGTAACCGGTCAGCAAGAACTGTCCCCAGAGCTCGCGGTCTCTATAAACTGAGTCTTCGTATTCCATCTCCGAAAGTAATGGCAACCGATCGCTAAATAAGGAGTTACATTTGGGAACCAACTTTTATTATAACAAAGTCGCCCCTATATGCCGTCTATGGAATGCTGTTTTGTCGTGTTATACAGGTATCGCTTGCTCGGCAACAGTATCGTGCGCGGCCTTCCCTCGACCCCCCTTTCACCGTCGTGACAACGCGTAGGTAAGGGTCCGATCCAGAACCGAGCACATCCATCCATCCGTCCGTCCATTCCTCCGTCGTCGATCGAATCACGCCTTCTGCTTCAGGTCCTTCGACGCCTGCTTCAGGCTCCAGTTGCACTCCTCATACGCCCTGCCGGCCCCGAAGCCGGTGCCCAGAATGGTCGGCCACGCTCTCCGCTTGAACAGGAGGACTGAAAAGACGACGCCGAGGCCGAAACCGAGCGAGGATTTTATGATTAGGTTCGAGAGGCAGCGATCCCACTGAGAGGGCCAACATTGTTAGCGCATCGGTACAGCAGAACATGCTCACCTTCCGGGCAGCATGTTGCGGCGCGACGGCCGGCTTGTATGGGCGGTTGTATATGTATACCTTCTCGTTCAAGAGTGCCTCGCTCACGGGCCTAGAAACTGCGCTTGTGGGTGGTGGGGGGATTGCGGTGGATTGGGCCATGATAGACGAGCGAACGAATATGTTCTAGAGACGGCATCAGCATCAATTGACTTCGTTTCCAGCGTCGGATAAATATACCTAGACGATCTGGGGGGCTGTCACAAGGCTCAATGGGGGGTCTGGGAATTAAATGGCAGGTAGGCACAGTGTCGTCACCACGAGTCACAACCTTAGTTATAGATCTCTGCGTTAAAACGTTTGACTTCCAAACTTCCGGTTCGGCGCGAGAAGCCGCAGCTTCTAACGGTACCCACCCGTGCTTTTGCCCTTGCCTCAGATCTTACCGCCTTCCCTGTTCGATGTGTCTGGGCCCAACTGATAAGATAGTGGACGAAGCTACCCGGCAGAAACTTTTCTTTTCTTTTCTTTTCTTTTGTGCTGCTGCAGATAACATCGAACTAGCGTGCCTTGGAGATGAACATGTGGTGCTTTTCTGGGGAGCTACTTTTCGTACAGTCGCGAAGTACCAACCAGCTCCCTTGTAAGCTGTAGAGTTTGCAATGCGAATTTCGGGACCATGGACGCAATGGATATTGATAGTCACGCTCATGTAAGTTATCATTCGTTCAGTCATTTATACCGTAGCAATCACTCAAGATGTTGTTGAATTAACCATGGGTAATTTATCAGTCCGGGCGTACAGCCTTAATTCGAGCTGTGAGGTCTCTCGATGAAAACGGCGATTTGACCCTATCCGACAAGATCCTTAATATTTGGAAATTACTGTCAGCATCCAAAGCGACTAGGCTGCATAGCGTTGAGGAGACTATCTTGCGGTGGCTCTTCAAGCAAATGACTGGTGCTAGCCAAGATGCTGAACAGGTCCGCCGATATCCATTATCGTGGACCGTCCTGCACCATGCCTTTCTCAAGATCCCGCCCCAGGCCTTAGGGAGAATCCTGGCAGATCGAAAGTTCACTGCTATACTTCGACAAACACTGGAGGACATTTATAAGTCACTCAGACAATCGCCGACTCGCGCAGATGGGGTTTCAACCACCGATACGGAAGCCCAGACGAAGAAGAGAAAAAGAAGCAGCGAAATTTCGCCGGACATCGGCCAGTTACGGACCCAAGAAGGTTGCATGAAAACCGGGGTGGAGATATTCGGTGCCTTGGCCGGGTTGCTCGCTTATGGGGATCGCTCAGTTGAGGCTGGCAGCCCAGAGAAGAAGGTCGGAGTCGAACACATCAGATCACTCTTCTCTTCTTCTACCGAAGAGACTCGGGAGATAACGTCAAAACTACTGTGGATATGCGACGGTGCACTGAGCGGTCTAGAAAATGGCATCTCGCAGGAGCAGGAGCATTGGGTCGGAATTTTGAGCACGCTCTGGAATCTCCATCTCCACAGCAAGGAAGACACCTACGAATTTGCCCGGCATCTCTACCCGCCAATTTGTTCCATTATCGCCAAACTTAAGGAGCTTGGGGTGTCGTCCCCCTTTCTTGGAAGCCAGGCTACTAAAGATCTATGGCTTCGGCAGCTGGAGCAGTTCTTGGACGCCCAGTTCATCAGGCCTGCCAGACAGAGGTTCGCCGTTGATGGAAGCGTCGAAATCTTGAAGGCTGCACTGGCCATCACGGCTAGTAAGCCCTCCGCATCTTGCAATGTTATGTGGGATGTTGCAGCACGAACGCCGCGAGATCTAACCGATACGACCTCGAAATTAGAGCATGCTTCGTGGGCCCAGAAGGTTTTCGCTGCCTTGCTGGAGGTCCTGGAATCCGCCGAAGAGGCAAACCGAAACGGCGGTGTTACTCAATTGCTCGAGACGGCACTGACGACTGGCTCCATTCCGAATACTGCAACGCTGCGTGAAGTATGCAACATGCATGCCCTTCAGGCTGGTCACACTGACTGGCAGCTCCTCGCAAAGATCGTGAAGTGTGATTCCGATGTTTTCCTGATGGATAATACCGTCCTTGAAAACCTATTAGATGTCATCACCGACTCTGGCCGGGCTCCAGACCTAGCGGATTATATCGTCGTCGAAGTCGTTATTCCTCTGCTTGATGCATATATAGGAGCACGTGATGTCTCGGGGTTCGTTAAGCAGTGGTTTAAGCGTCTTAAAAATGCGAGCCGGATATCCAAACAGTTAGATCAAACAATATGGTTCGTTGTGCGGATACGGCAACATCTTGCCAGCATTCTGCAAAGTGCCTTGTCTGACACACAGCTGTCGCGACTTTTGGATTGGCTGGATTCTGAAGCCCAGGATGATGGAACCTTGCTCGTAGTACTTGACGGCATTTGTGCGGGCATCACCCAAGAACAATTTATTAGAAGTGTCGACTCGAAAATATTCACTATGGCTCTTCAGGGGAAAGCGCACAAGAGCCTGCCTTCAAATCTCGCAGCGCTGAGATGGCGTATCGCTGGCTATCTAGCTTCTTGGGAGAACTCTGATGAGATATGTCGACTCTGGGATGAGGTCAAACCTAGCCTGACTGGAGTTCTCAAAGTTAGCCCTTTACCAGATACTGAAACCCTGGAAGCCTTCAAATGCTCCTGTGAGCTATTGCTTGCAAGCCATCCCGGGGGCAAAAACGAAAGGGAATTAACCAAGTCTGTATGCGCATTTATGGAGAGGTTGGTGTCTGCCCTCAGCTCGGGCAATGCCATCTTCTCCTTGGAGCGTTATGTGGAATTCATATTCCGAGTGCTCCCGAGGCTCGCCGATCTATCAACACCAGATCACGACGCCCTCTTAGACCTGATTGTTTCACTCTTCAGCCACATCAGGGCGGAACCCGAAGCGGACGTTCAAACAGACTTGCGGTTCCGCAAGATTCTTCAGACACTGCATACAAGCCCAGCTGTTGAAGACGAGGAATCTGTAATCGCTGCTCTTATTTCACAACCCCTCGACGCGGTAACTAAGGCGGAAACGCAGTGTGGCTGGACACAACCACAGAGCCTCTCAGACATCTGGACGTTGCTTGATTTTCCGATCGAAGCGTTGACGAGGGGCCGGCGTAAACGCATCATATCCTCCTGGAAGACCTGGAAATCAGACATTGCCACTCAAGCTTCCCTAAACCCTTCTTATGCGGATGCCGTGCTGCATTTGCTAGTGAGAATCATGCAGCAACCAACTTTCTACGAGGTAAAGATGATAGCTTGCTTAAGCATGGTATCAGGCTAACGACGAGTTTAGAAAATGGAATTCGAGGACCTTGTGTACATTGCTTCAAATATGACGCAAAATGGCCCTGGGCGCCTCAGTCTAGTCGAGAAGCTAATCGACCTGACTCTAAAGTATGCATTCTGTATCCTCTCCGCAGTACATAGCTGACTCTCATAGGCATGTGATCTCGAACATCGAAAACTTTTCAGCACGATACCTGGATGAAGCATGTCGTTACGTCGAAGGCCTCAAGAGCTCAAAGCATTCCCTTCCACAAATGATCCTTGTAAAAGGTCTAACATCTGCGTTGGGAAGCACACCAGCTACCAAGTCCCTCAGCGCCGGTATCGACCTGGGGAAGATTACACGAAAATTGCGAAAAATGGTGGAGCATAGTCTTTCCAGGTTTGCGGGTGAAGCCAAATCCCAGACAGTTGTCCAAGGAGATGGCAGGCTGCTCCAGCTCCAAGTGACACTGAGTGCTGTTTTCTGTCTTTGGAATAGCCTCCCGGGTAAATCGATTGAGTTGCAAAGCGAGGTCGTCGCCCAGCTGGAAGCTGCTGCGAAATCGTACGCCTCTGAAGGAAGGGACGTGGGATGGAAATTGAGGAAATTCCTTGTTACCAACTATCAAGACGTATATGGCGTGCCATCGGTCTTCATATGGCTCGAAGAACCGGTCGATATCCGAGCCGAGGACTCTGTTTATGAATTCGTTGAAGCTTTCGTCAAGGCTAACGATCAAGCTACAAAGAACCGCCTGCTTGATGAATTGGTCGGGAGTGGAAACTTGACTTCTGGTTCGACCAGCGCCTTGCTGGCAGTCAAGAAAGTCATTGAGCAGCAAGGTAATATGTCTCGAGCATCTAACATGCACACGTACAATTTTCTAACCCCTGTTCCAGAGCAAAACACATCGTCAACTAATGGTAACGGTGAGACCATTGACATCGCAACAATACAGGGGCAGCTTGCACCACTTCTAACCCGGGCCGCCACTATTCGCCATTTCAATCACCTGTCGGCCATATTACTACTGCTACTGGACAATCACTCGAATTCAACGACTCAATTCGGCATTGAATTAACGTTAAACAGTGTCATCGACGTGTGCTCGCCCCAAGGACCCAACCTCCAAGAAACAAGAGCAGCGGGTCAAGTGTACGACAGATGCTACCAACTCGTCGCCACGATAATCAAACGACACAGACGCCGGCTGGACGGCCACTTCCCCATCCTCCTCGCGACCCTCCAAGCCATGCTCCGCGTGCTGCTAGCCGACCCGACCTCCCCGCAGGCCCACCGCCACCCGCCGTGGCTGTCTTCGCGGCTGCAGGCGCGCCACGCGGCGCGGTTTGCGCGCCTCCTGACGCTGATCTGCGAGCCGAGCGCCGCATCGGTGGCGCGGTCCTCGACGGCGGCGACGGCGGCCAAGGCCCCGCAGCTCGACTCGGCCACCGACGCCGCCAAGCGCGCCGCCGGCCAGGACATGTTCCTCGTGCTCGAGACGTACATCCGGCTGCAGCTCGAGGCCGACGTGCCGCGCGACGTCAGGAAGGCCCTCGAGACGGGCGTCTACTCGGTGCTGAACGTCACCCCCCAGGGCTGCAGGAGAGTGCTCAACGAGAGCCTGGACGCCAACGGCCGCGCGCTGTTCAGGCAGATGTATGCGGATTATAAGAAATTTGGGCGCTGGAGCGGTGTTTAAGGGGGGGCTATGGGGGTAACGGGGTGAGGTCCGCATTTTAATGTGTCTTACTTCCCTCGCTTAATGCCATCACCGGGGGCTGGTGGGCGTTGATATAAGAAGATTACTCGTCCCAAGCCATGTATAGCCACCTACTTTTTTACAGGCAATATCTTTAGGTTCAGCTTCCGGCCTTATTCCGCACCGGACGTAGCTTCACCATCAACGGGGGCTTCTGCCAGATCATGTGATTCACCATGTTGTCGAGCCAATTCTCGCTCTCCGGCATGAGTTCCAGGTCGAAGTGCCAGATGAGCTTGGCCAGCAGGAGTCGCGACTCTAGACGCCCCAAGGCGGAACCCAAGCAGGACATCGGCCCGTAACCAAACGGCTGTAGCGTCAGACGTCAGCTTCCTGAACCAAGAGATGGGGAAAGAAGGAACGGGGGAAAAGCGACAGTGCAAGGTCATCGATGTAATATACAGTGGCGCAATACACAGTTCCACAAGTAGGCGCTTTTGCTCGACCTACATCATGCGGGCGGGGCAGAAAAGGAACATAGTAGTGTGCATCCGGAGTGCGAGCAACTCACCTGGAAGGCATCCCAGTCGTCGTCGGCGTACTCGGGGGCGCCGAGCCAGCGCTCGGGGATGAACCTCTCGGCGTGCCTGAAATTCCTCTCGGAGCGCGTGGTCGCGTAGTTGTTGACGCCGATGAGGGCGCCCTCGGGCACACGGTAGCCGGCGACCTCGCAGCCGCCGCGCGGCACCTGGCGGGCCATGGGGGTCGCGACGGGCGGCCAGAGGCGCATGGACTCGCTGAGCACGGCCTGCAGGTACCCGAGCCGGCCGGGCTCCGACACGGAGGCGAAGCCGATGTCGGCGTCCGAGGCGAACGCGGCCCGCACCTCGCGCGCCAGTCGCGCCAGGGCCCCCGGGTGCGCCAGCAGATGGTACACCGCCCCGCAGAGCACCGTCGCCACCGTGTCGGACCCCGCCGTCAGCAGCACCTGCGCGTTGGCGTACATCTCCTCGCGCGTCAGCGCCGTGTCGCCCGTGTTCTTGGCGCCCCCGCGCGCGATGTACGACATGTAGTCCGGGTGGCCGTCGGGCCTCCAGCCCTCGGGGGCCGCCATGCGCCGGTCGACGAGGCGCTTGGCGGTCTCGGCGTGGCGGCGCAGCGTAGCGCCGGCGCCCAGCGCGGCCGCCAGCCTCTGCGCCGCGGGCAGGACGCGCGGCGGCAGCAGCTCCGTCACGAGCTTGACCCAGGTCAGGGCGCGGAAGAAGCCCATGGTCGTCGTCGGCCACGGGTGGTCGCGCCCGCGCTCCAGGGACCCGAACACGTCCTCGCCAAACAGCAGATGGCCCTGGATGTCGAAGGTGGCCCAGGCGGCGTAGCGGCACATGTCGACGGCGGCGGCCCCGTCCGCGGCCGCGGTGCACTCGGCGCGCAGCCGGCGCACGAGCGAGTCCACGTACCGCGCGACGAGCGGCTCCTGCTCGCGGGCCGCGCGCTCCGAGAAGGCCGGGTTCATGCGCCGGCGCAGCTCAGCGTGCGTTGGCACGTCGGCCTGCAGGAGGCTGATGGCGCCGAAGGCGCGGCGGCTCAGCGCGGCGCGGTGGTCTCGCGGCATGGGCCCCCCCTTGCCCGCGCGGGACCCGTACACGTCCCGGAAGGCCGCGGACCCAACGCACGACACCTCGTTGGGCCCGATCCGGACCACGGGGCCGTACCGCTCGTGGAGCTCCCCGAGCTTGTAGGGCGCCCTGCCCTGCGTCCGCGCCCTGCCCATGGGCAGCACCGACGCCGCCATGAGCCGCGGCCCGGGGATCCTCGCGAGCGGGTGCAGGAACACATTGTATACGTTCTGGCTGACGCTGCGGGCGACGAGCTGTGTGTACGGTCAGAAAAAAAAATACGAAGGAAACAGTGGCCGATGATCTGGTAGCGGTGAGATAAAAACTTACTATTAAGAATGCAGCCCCCAGGATCTTGAGCCACACGGCATCGGAATCTAGGAAGTGTCGAAGAGAGCCTGTCATTGTTCCGCCCTTCGAACCAACGGCTCGGTCCGTTCAATTCTGAATAAGGTTTGTAGAACGTAAGCAGCGCATGATGACGGAGAAGTGTCCCTCGATTCTATATGCCGAAAATTTACCTTAGGTGAGGGGAAGGTAGTGGTGCATCGCATGAAGCCATGGAATTGGTGTCGCAACCCCTTGGTTCGGAAGTTGCCACGCCAGACGTACAACTTTCGGGAGTGTTCTTTGTTAGTTACCTCCACAGGGTCCACCGTAGGGTCAGGTAAAATCCTATAAAAGGTTGTATGGGCGTAAGCATACTTCGGCGGGTTGCCAGTGCTCGCCGTCATCGCAAAGTGACGAAGGTCGATCTTCGCCGAAATGCCACGGGATATTCCATACAATCTGTTGGAGTCCGCATTCTAGCCTCAAACGGCATGTGGTGGGTCCAGTGGACGTAACTAACAAAGAATACCCCCGGCAGTTGTATATGCGGTCGGTCGTAGAGGTATTCCGTCAACTGATTGGTCTGCGGCTGATGCGGAATTCAGTACAGCCGATTCGGCAGGCAGCTTGGCAGCATGAATTAGCCAGCTGTGAAACTATAGGGCTGCCGTCCTTGTGGGGGGGGGGGGGCTTCAG
>QJNS01000499.1:10033-23256 GCA_004154925.1 Monosporascus cannonballus
CCGCCGTACAGGCCTATCCGGCGAAGGCCTATAATAGGAGGGAGGGGCGTCGAACTTTACAAGCTGGCATACATCGTGGTACCTGGAGCTAGTCACGTAAAACCGAATCTATGTACGCTTTTCTGACGCCTCAAATGCTATCGCCATGTTGAAGAGACGATTACGCTAGCGCCGCGCAATCTCTGTTCAGGGCGTTGATTTATTATGGGAGGGTCTCGCAGCTTCCCGAGGTCTGTTTCCAATAGATTATGTATCTTCTCACCTGGATTCCCAGCCAAATATTTAGCAGTTAGATCGATGGACACTTGCGGCAACAGTTGATAGTCAGCCCCATGAGCCCCATAAGCACCTGACTCCTTCAATAAAACAAGTGTTCGAGTGCAGAATCCTTATCTAGGTAGTCGACTTTGTCGGGGACCATTTTACCAACGGACTACCTTCCTTCCGCCGGCAAGTACCGTCGCAGTATGTTCTCAGAAGCATTATACTGCATTGGGGAATGCGCCGGTACACCGTCGGGATGATAGCCACCTAGACTCGCGTTTCTTTTTTGATCAGAATGTGTAGATAACACGCCTTAGATTTGGGAACAATGTACTGATGATAGACGGCCTCTGAAGGGCAAGCAGCAAGTATCCCCAAGTCCGTCGATGTTGACGCATGTGGCTCTTTTAAGACATATTGCTGCCTCTGAAGGTTACTCAGCGGGGCCGGGCAATCAGCCCCTCTTTTTGTCTTTTATAGGAGTGCATGGGTAGACTCTTTAGGCGGACAGCTTCCTAGGCTACTTGTGTGTCAAAAGATGACGAGATAGAAACTGACGCCGGGAGCGATAACTACGACCCCGCGTTAACGCACACCAGCTTTAGGGCGCTTACGACAAAACCCATAAGCGTGTTAATAAGACTTATCTTCTTTGTAGCCGCCAATCGAGGAGCCAATGGACGAAGACATGGCAACCTAGTCCACACTAGCCCAAACTGCTCACCGCATCCTACGGAGCTAGACTAGTCTAATAGCTCAAGAAATAGGAAATGAACCGCGGGCAACATTGATACAGGAAAGTGTGATTCCTTGAGAACACGCTACTTAATGCAAGAGAGGTCTTGCGCCATGGGTCTCCTGGGGGAATAGGTCGAATTGGGGCGAAACCGGGGGACGGAAATGGATATAGGCATTCATGAATATACGGGGCATCTGAGCCAGTATCTCTAGAAGACTCACGACTTCGATACGAAGTTCGCCGGTTTCCTCCCAGATCCGTGGTTGGCTGGAAGGCGCCCGAAGATTTGACTACATCTCTAGAGATGCCCCCAGGGAGCCGCTATAGTTAATGACGGACGAGATGATTCTCAGGTCTAGGGACCCATAGTCAAATGGTTCACATCGGCACATTTGATGGTTTATACCGACCACCAGTCCGACGGGCGCGGCTCGTAAGATGTACGGTACAGGTTGAGGATAGCCACACGGGGTTCTGGCAGGCCATCCATGACGAGCGCATGCCCGACGGCAGCAGCGGCGCCACCGCGTACACCGGGTGGATCACGGCCTTCTTCTGCTTCCGGGAAGGCGCGGGCCGGTGTCTCCACGGGCGATCGTCATTTCCCGCCAGCGGCAGCCCGGCCTGATTGACCAGGGCCCAGCTTCCCGTCGACTTGGCGAAGGTCACCGTGACGCTCCCTGACTCGACGGCGGTGTCGTCATCCCTGCCGAATGATCTCCAGGTCGATTGCGATAAGGGTTTTTGTCGGATTCAACCGGTGCGGCGAAGGACGACGCCTGGCTGTGGGGTTCGCACCGGCGGGCTTCCGCCACAATACGACTAGAAGTCGGGTAGTTCATGTACAAGGCTCCAATCATTTGACGAGACCACTACTGCTACTAACAAAATTAAGAAGGGGATTAACCATGAGCTAGGAACTTCTAGCTAACTATTGGATTTCGGGCGCATCGAGATTCTTCATTCGATAATATGAGCGCTGGCAGTCTAAGATACAGGTCTCGGAACCCCCAAATATATAATAGTAGGCACGAAGATTGCCTTCCAGTGCAACACAACACGTAACACGGCGGCCAAAGCACGGAACAAGTCAGCCCATAATACCGGATGCTAAAAGGAAAAGATACCGTCGAATGCAAAAACCTGTGGCTATGCTATTCTATATATACGCCGTTGAAATGCCTCGAAAAAAATGGACCACCGCTCATGAAGGAAATTGCACTAAGAACATTCGATGTAACCGATGCTTGCTACTTATCGGGAGCAAACCAAAAGAGATCGATCCTCTCGGCGAATACGGAGAAAAGGGGCACTCCATCAGTACGAGTGTGAGTGTTCCTTCTCCTCGAGTTCGCGGACATACTTAACGAACGTCTTCTTATGTGTCTGGCTGAGGGTTAGTCGCCGGAGCTTATGGGACTGGAGTTTATGGGACTGGGCGTCAGCCTGAACTTACTATGCCGGCGAACTTGCCATGTCTCAGCACACAGATATACCGTAGACCGAGCTTGGCGAAGCACTCGTACACTAGATCCATCGGCGACTTTATATCTAAGGCAACCGGTGCAGGATCAATGTATTGTGTGAAATCGGTGGGGTCTGGCTGTGAATCACTGGACTCGTCGTCGATGCTCGGCACATGAGCCATCAAGCACAAGCTAGAAGCTTCGTCCGGGAGCTTATCCAAGGCGTATTCCAGATCTGGAGCCGGGATCAAGCCAACCAACACCCCGTCCCTCAGGATGGGCAAGCCCCCGTCCAGCTCGCCGGCTCTGTGTAAGAATTCGAGCTTAGCTCGGAGACTACTGGCAGGAACCATGGGCGTATTGGTGATATCGATGACACGCTCGCGGCGGACACGAGGGACGATATCAGCCAGCTCGGAGGTGAATATCGGCTTGTGTTTGCTTAGGAATGGGTAGGAGTTCATGTTCGTAAGGAGATCATATACGCTAAGGGGTTCCAGAGCGTCCGCAGTCCATTTCGCAACTAGAATTGCCAGAGAAAAGGGGAGGACATAGTCCAAGCTTCCTGTCAGCTCGAAAAGAATAACGGCTAAAGTGACGGATAATCGCGTGACTCCGCACATCGTTGAACCGGCGGCAATCAGACCGTAAACGCCCGGCTGGACACACGTAGACTCTTGAAGAAGCGGGCATGTACCCCATATTCCCCAGTGAGGGAACCTGAGTACTATCCATTGCACCAAATGACCGATGATCCGGCCCATGAGACCGCCTACCACCATGGAGGGAACGTATATACCAGCAGGGACTTTGATGCCAAACGTGATAGTAGTGAGAAAGCCCTTGATGAGGAAGGCAGCGAGCAACATACGAATTATCCCAGGGATGTCGTCGATAGTCGAGGCGCAAAGCCCAAGCTCGTCATCTCTTGTATCGTCTTCGCAGGGAGCGGCCAGGTTTAGGAGGAGCTTTGCGACGGGAAGTTTGGTCAGGGTGTTCCAGTAACCGGTAAGTGCGGTGACGACCGCGACCAGAACGACCTCAACTATCGGGTATTTCTTGATAACAGGAATCTTGCGGAAGCTCACAGCCCAACTGCGTGACGCCTTGATGAATAGGGCCCCAGCGGCGCCGCCGAGGACACCGACCAATATGAAACCGACGAGCTCGAACCATTCCCAGTCGATTTTATACCGAACCTCGAACATGACGATTTTGCTGGTGCCGTATGGATTGAGAAACTTTAGCGACAACGCTGCGACGATGCAGCAGAAGAAGGTACGGAAAAGAGTCTTGGCGGGGAAGAAGTAGGCGACCTCTTCCAGGCCAAAGAGGACACCGCCGAGAGGAGCACCGAAGGCCACGACGATACCTGCCGCGGCTGCTGCGGACAAGACCTCGCGCCTCTTGCCATCATTCTTATCATACTTGGCAAAGATTCGACAGCATATGTTACCAATACAGGTCGCAATGTGAACGTAAGGTCCCTCTTTTCCTAAGCTCAGGCCAGAGGCAACGCTTAATATTAAGCCAGCAGACTTGATGACGAGTGTCTTGAAGCCGAGGAAGCCGTGCAAGACGAATCCACTTAGAATGACACGAACTTCAGCAACACCACTACCCGCAGCGGAGTAGTAAATCATCGGAGGCGCGCTCTGCACCGGCGGAGGCTGCCTGGGACTAATGCTCTCGTCTTCGTCATTCCCCGGAGCCATGTCGTCCGGCGCACGCGAGTGCTCGGCTGCGAGGTTCTCATCGAGAGTTGACATTCGATAAGCCGAGGGGACAATCGTTTTGGTGGTCAGGGTTAACAGACACGCCAGGACCGAGAAGAGCACAACAGCAAAAAGATATACCGCGAACTGGGTCCACTTCTCTTCGAAGGGCTGGCCGCTTAAGACTTCAGACCATGACCGCCAGTCGGTACACGGACCGTGTGGGCAACATCTCTATCAATGGGCATTAGCAAGAGATAGCGAGCAGGGAGCCAACAGTAAGGTAGAAACAATACCTTCTCCCTAAGATACCAAGCCCTAGCACAGAAGCCGTCCTTGAAATCAAATATGGTGGTCTCTGCCACATCGACGCAATATGCCAGCAGGGCCACGAGGAAACCGACCACGGCGCTCAGGATCCAGCCCTGGGCGCTGTCGAACAACGCAATAACCCTCCCCCAAAAGTCTTTCCGGCTTCGCAGCGCCTGGACCCTGTAGGAATCGGCGATGCTATCACGGACCCAGTCGGTCGAGGTAAACTGGTCGTACCACACGCGCTCATCTTGGTTGAATATAGACGCTTTAGATTCGGTCATAGACTCAGAACGGTCGGCGAGGGCCTGGATCAAGCGTTGACCCCAGGACGCGTGTCGATCATGGTATCTAGTTCCATGGGTCGGACCTGAAGATGAACGGATTCAAGAACGTCAGCAGGAAGTGTGCGGCAGCCTAGGCACAGAGTAGACGAACCTTGGAAGCTGTGATTTCTTGAGAAGTCGCCTCTAGGGGTGCCGTAGGCAATTTGGATGCGCACACGGGAGTGAGAAGGGCGCAACAACGAGGTGGTCTCGTCTGCCTCGCCAGCGGATACTGAGTGTCTCCTAGTGCGTCTCGAATGACGGCGGGCATTGGTGGGAGAACCCGGCACGGAGACCTGCGTCGTCGAGTCCTGCGACGGCGCGAGATGGTCGTCGGTAGAGTTATCAGCCATGTCAGCCGAAGGAAGCTCTACAGGGAGAGGTTATATTCGGTAGAAGCCCTCGTATTACAGCATGGATAGTATCAAGGAGCGGGCGGGGGTGTGGAATATGCCCCCGAAATAGCTAGAAGGGGCGGCGTAGAAAGAGGGAGCCGGCGGCCCGAGGATGGAGTTGTGGTGATGGTGGTGTTAGCTAAGAGCACCACAGTAACTTAGCTCGTGGCTTTCAGATGACAATGGACAGTCGTATTGGATCATGAGGTATTGAGAGCCCTTACTGAGGGGAAGGGATGAGAGAAAAGAATGTGTCGGACGGGGCGTCCTAGGGAAGATATCGCGTCGGGGTGTGACGGCATTCTCGTTCCATGAGGACAACAATGAGGGCGAGGGTGAGGATGAGGGTGTGGGTAACGCGGCCTCTCAAAATCTCGGCTTTGGGGTCATTTTGCAATAACAGCAGCCAGGCCAAGACTTTGAACTCCCACATGTACATGTACGGTATGTGGATAACCAGTATATGCCTTTTTAAGGATACTTCAAAACATGACAGGTGAGACGATACCAGACTCTATTTACCTCGTTCTCCCTTCTGCTTGAATTTGTGGTTTTTTTTTTTTTTGTTAGAGGATCGTAGTGGCATCAGTTACGCATAACATACTATCTATGTACAAATTATATGGTACATACCTGGGTAGGTAGGTAAGCCCCATGCATTTTGGTGCATTGTATCATCCTCGAGCGTGGAGACACACTGCAGGTGAGACAAGAAGACGCTAGAGCTAGCGTTAGGCTATCTGTGGACCCAACATTGAGAAGTGTGAGATCATTGTGCCTCAGGACCCTAACACGTGCCGCCAACCCCCTTACAGCGAGAGACCGGGGGGCTGCGGGGGACTGGATGAGAAGAAAGATCGGCGGGAAAGAGAGAACCAAAGGCCGAGCTCAAAGCAAGACACAGTTATTCGCCAGCTGCCAGCGGCTGGGACTACCGCGAATTCAATGATCCCCTGCTAAGGGCTCGATATAAGGAGAATCAAGTTGGCATAATCAGCCATTACCATGTCGTCAAGGGAAGGGAAGAGACCAGTGCCCAAGTTTTCCTCCTTTAAGCCGAGATCTGAGCCTGCGCCTCCCCACCGGGAAGTGGCGAAGGATCATGAGTCAAGAAGGCGAGCCGAAGAGGCCAGTCATCACGCGCATAGTCAGGATCAACACCAAGATCAACACCGCCCACTAGTAGTCGCGTCTGAGGGCCATTCTGGTCCACACAACCGCGCCTCGCCGCAGGGGCCTGCTCACCGGGAAGTGCGTGGTGTGGATGGCCTATTCGTTCTTGATAAGCGAGGAGACTCTCTGATCAGAAGATACGGCACCAATAACCGCCATGATATTCCGGAGTACCGCCGCATCGGATCCGGTCGCATCCTCGGAACCGACGGCTTTATGAGAATCGAACGGGTGGGCAATCATGATGAGTTCTTCGTTCGCGGCCATCATGAGGCACGGTCCTTGTTCGGCGGCAACCGGAAGAGCCTTTTCACTAAGGCAGCACCGAACAAGTCCCAAATTGTCAGGGTCCGGCGAGACGAATCCCAGACGGTGACCGGAAATGAAGACTTTCTATCTTTGCGCCCATCGAAAAGGAGAAAGCATGACCATGACTCGTCAGGGGAGTTATCAGGCGACGAGGGCCCTTCCTACAGATCTATTCATGGAAAAGCCAAGCCGCATGAGCACTCTGACGGCGATGAAGACTATGGTACTGACTCGTCCACGGACTCAAACTTGCCTGGCGAAGATAACGCAACGACCACCAGATCTATCGAGTTGTCCAGGAGAGCGCGGGAACATCCGGAAGATATTGATGCCTGGCTACAGTTGGTTGATCACCAGGATGTTCTGCTTGGTACTGTGTCGACTGGTGGCCGTCGTCCTACGCTGTCAGAAGTCAAAAGCTATGCAGATATAAAGCTGTCTATGCTCGAGCAAGCTTTGTCGCATGCGACAGCCGACCCCCAACGTGTGGTTTTACACTTAAGGATCATGCGCGAAGGTGCGAAGATCTGGGATTACAAGCGCCTTGAGGAGCGTTGGAAAGACGTCATGCTGAAACATGGTTCTGATTTCGGAATATGGCGAGCATATATGAACTTCCGGCAGGCAACCCTTCCAACCTTCCAGTATGATGAGATCAAGAAACTGTACGTCGAGCGGTTGCAATTCACCAAGGACGAAATTAAGCGCCTTCCTGCATCTTCAAATCCGGTACATCTGTATGAGCAAATGATTTATGTCTTCTCGAGGGCCACCCGCTTTGTAGCGGATGCAGGATTTCCGGAACTAGGGACGGCATTATGGCAAGCCGCATTGGAGTTGGCCTTTGCTGGTCCAGAAACGGGCCCCGAAACAAACGATACGTCGGTGCCTTTAGACTTCGAGACCTTCTGGGAGAGTGAAGTACCGCGGCTTGGGGAAGACAGGGCCCAAGGATGGGCAGCATTCCGAAGAAATGCTGGTACTCAGAAGCCCCCTGAACCAAAGGCCACCGCCCAGCCTCCAGCACCAAACACAAGGGATGCCTACAGGGCATGGTCGATGATTGAGCAAAATATGGCCTTAACGGCGACGCTTCCCGCCCGGACTCTAGATGAAGGGGCTGAAGACGATCCATATCGTGTTGTCATGTATGGGGATATCCATGATATGTTGCTTTACATCCCAACACACGTCATCCTATGCGTACGCCGGCAGCTGCTGGACGCGTTCTTAATGTACGCTCAACTTCCACCTGCGTCTGACTCATCGAGGTTCGTCCATGATGCTTTGCGAGACGATTTTATCATCCGCAGTTCCACAGAGTCATTTGTTACCCCGAACCCTCCAAGCATCGTAGAGGCCGACCACGATCACAACGAGCACACCAAACCTCCTGAGTTCTCGCATGTCTATCAATCAATGAGAAAGACGTCCGATGTGCTGTTTCCCTCCTCTCATTGGTTCAGGTATGTGAATTCGATCCGAGAGAACATCCCTTTGGACCAGTACCGGTGGATCTCGAATACTCTCAAGCAGCTTGTCCGCTCTTTTGGGGTGAAAGAGCTTGCCCCCTACTATCTGGCTTTCGAGTCTATCAACGAGTCTGGTAGCGAGAAGAAAACGGCAAAGGCGCTTCTGAAGCAGGATCCGACCAATGTCGATTTGTACGAAGGCTATGCCATTCTCGAATGGGTGCGGTCGAACAAGTCGGCTGCTCGCAATGTGGTAGCTGCCGCAGTAGGTTCACCAGCAATCACGGATCACGACCATTGTCGCTTGCGTATCACCTGGGCTTGGATGGAGCTGGAAGACGGTGCACTAGCCAAAGGTGCTCTCCGGCTTTGTGCCCTGGCCGAAGACAGATCTCGCACGTCGTCCCTGCCCGAGGACGAGCCAGCGACTCCATCCCAAGTCCTAAAGGCCAGACAGCTTTTCATTTCGAGCCGCGATTACTTGTTGTCGTCGGGAGATCCCGAGCATGCTATTATATATGCCGAGGCATTGGCTTTACTTGAATACTTAACAGGAAAAAGCAACAAAGAGCCGTCTTCTGAAAACCAAGGCGACATATGGTCTGCTACGACCAGCGTTTCAACGTGTTCCGACGAATTTATATCCCGTCATCTTACGACTAGCCAAGCGCACGAGAAGCTACTTCAATTTGCAGCTCGTCTACTCTACTTCCATGCCAGCAGAGGGTAAGTCATCGCTGTCGTAGGTCACCTCGAGGAAAACTGGGTTCAGCTAACATCGACTCCACAGGCCATTCAGGCCCGGGTTTCTACGCGAGCGGCTCACGAAATACGTCGGCCTCTTCCCTCGGAACACGGTCTTCCTCAGCCTCCTAGCGTGGAAGGAAACACGGCTCAGCATCGACGACAGGGTGCGGTCGGTTCTCGACACGACGGTCCTGGTCGAGCCGCACGACTGCGTCAGCAGCCGCGCGTTCGCCATTCGTTACGAGGCGCGGGTTGGCAACGTGCACTCCACGCGGGCGGCGTTCGAGCGTGCCCTCGAGAGCGAGGCATGCAGGCACCACCTGGGGCTCTGGATATCATACGTCCGATTCTGCTACGGTAGCAGGGAGCTGCGGTCGAAGGCGAAGGACGTGTTCTACCGCGCCATCCAGAACTGTCCGTGGTCGAAAGACGTCTTCCTGGAGGCGTTCGTCACGCTGGGCAGGGAGATGGACTCCTCGGAGCTGAGGTCCGTCTACAACACGCTGTGCGATAGGGGACTCAGAGTGCACGTCGAGATGCCGGAGTTCATCGACAGGTGGCGGCGAGAGCAGAAGGAGAAGTATGCGGAAAGACGGTGAATGGTGAAGGTGAGTCGCGCATCGATGACTCAGATACGCGGTTCCCGATTGCCACAAAATAAGCCGGTTGACAGGGCTGCATCATGTACAGAGAGCCCAGCCCATAAGCCAGCTCAAACGCCAACCCCCCTGGCAAGCCGCCTTCCTGCGGCTTCCCCATTGTACCACCTATAGGGATTGTGTGCGTAAGTGCCGGAGTCTTTATTAGACAGCTGAGCTACCACCTACCTCGCCAAGTCAGGCACGGTGATCCCCTAAGCCCACCTGACAAGCCGACCCTCAGCTGTAAAACTGACAAAGTCTGGGTCGAGGTTCGAGTATATGCCGAGTGTTCTTGTCGGTTCCACCACTCTAGCGTCGAACACTCCCTCGCTACTCTAATGCCACGGCACTCCGCATTGACGATTCTACGTTTAATTCTGATTTTCCTTGGGGAGGCTTCGTCTATGCACACCTCAAATGAGTCTGATATGTAATAATGTTTCGGGTGAAATAATACTGAATTATTCAGCTATGTACAATAAGTCCCAAGGACGATGACTATATACAATGGATTGAAGGAGCGTTCCAAAATGCCAGCATGGTGCGATCCCGAAACCGAAAGCGAAACGTGTAGACCAATCCTAATCCCATCAGCTGAAGCGAATGATTTAATCCCGGGACCTATACATGACGGCGCCGCCGATGGTGCGATGCATGTGATGCCAAAAGTAGACGCATAAGAGAGAAACAGAAAGCCGAATCGATGCAAGAGTAACGAAGTGTAACCCGACCGTCTAATGCGGCTACAATTCAGACCTACCGAAGCACGAACCGAGGCTTCTAAAGGATCCGAGGAGCCCGCTCCAAAGGCCCTTCTTATTCCCGCCGGCGCCCCGGCCGCCCGCCGCCGGAACCCCGCCGAGCGTGACGGTCAGCAGCTCGGGCGAGCCGTCGAAGACGGTGCCGGCCTGGTCGGGCTTGTCGTCGCCGGACGCGACGACGTCGTCGTAGGGGAAGGCGTAGCCGCGGCCGTCGGCGGCGACCTCGTGGACGACGCGGGCGTAGTGGTTCGTGACAGGCTCCTTGTAGTAGCGGTCGACGCGCTCGCCGTCGGGCTGGCGCGGGTTCGACAGCAGCGTCGAGCGGTTGAGGGCGGCGGCGAGGCGCGCGCCGACGTTGCCGAGCAGCGCGGCCTTGTCGGGCGGGTAGCCGGAGAAGGGGCCGGTGCTGCACGAGAAGACGTCGCCGGCGCTCGGGCGCGCGAAGGCGCCGTGCCCGCCGAAGCGCAGCAGGCCGTCGGCGCCCACGCGGCCGCGCAGGTCGCCCCACTCCCACTGCGTGTTGACGACGAGGTCCTGCGCCGCGTACTTCTTCCAGACGGCGTCGACGTAGGCGTCGTAGTAGCCGGCGAAGAGGCGCGTGTCGGCGACGCGGCCGCTGTTGGGGCTCAGGACGCGCAGCACGCCGCCGGCCCCGTCGCGGACCACGAGGCGGCCCCAGCCGGCGCCGTCCCGGCGGCCCTGCTCCTCGAGGCGGCGCGCCACCTCCTGGACCCCGCCGGCCACGATGCCCTTCACGACCTGCTCGCGGCCGGCCGTGTTGCGCAGCTTCAGCGATATGGGCACCGAGACGAAGTCGACGTAGCTGATGTTGACGAACAGCTGCACCTTGTTGTACGTGAACTCGGCGAACCCCCAGCGGAGCCCGTGGTTGGGGTCCGAGGGGTTGGTCGCGCTGGGCTCCACGACGGCCGGGCCCGGGTTCAGCAGGAACGTCAGCTTGCCGTCGACGGCGAACCAGATGCGTCCCCCCGCCATCTGCGGGATCGTCACCCGCTTCGTGGAACCCGGCGCGCCGAGCGGGATCGCCACATCGGCTTGGAGCGGCTGCAGGGTCGTCGACGGAGACCTTGGCCTGTACACCGTCCTGCCGTCCGCCTGGATGAAGATGACCTCATTGTTTCTGTTCAGGTCCAGACCCGTTATGTATGCGAAGGCGTTGGAGGAGCCCGTGTTGTTCACGAGCGCGAAATCTGTGGTCGGGGCCGTCATGGTTACCGAGGCCGTGGTTGCTAGATATTGAAGTGGAGATGGCTTTGCTGGTGTTTGGGAAGGGGAGGAATATCCTGTCTGAACTGACGGCAGGATCGGAGAGATCCCACCTCTGATATAAGTCGATATCGACGCTTACCCATTGCCCGCGGCATTGGAGAACTTGGTAAAAGCCTCCATCGCGCTTCACGAGACACACACCATGGTCCCTCGACAAGTGCGAAAAGGGGACCTGTGACCCACCTGCCTGGTCATACCTAGGCCTCCAGGGGGCTTAAAGGAAGACCTACTAGACGTTTAGTACGTAGACTGAATACTATCCGTCATCTTGGGTCTATCAGAGGCTGGTGGGAGCGTTGAACGTGATTCTACTTAAGCACTCGCTCAGCCTCTTGCTCTCTCGACTGGGAATTACGCCCGGCCCAAGATATCACATTACGTGTATCTCCATGGCACGCGCTTCGAGTGATAGGCGTTAGCGTTTCCTAAAGCGACAGAAGGACTAGCTAAGTCCAGGAAAGCGCAAACAGGCTGCTACTATATTAGATTACGTTCCTACCATCAGCGCTGGCTGGGATGTCCATCAATAAAACTAGGCGAGCCTATGGTGCCCGATGATGTCTTCTACGGGGCCACGGCTACTGACAGTTATGTTACAATCTATGCCAACAGGGCAGATGGCAACGAACGAAGTAAAGAGTTACTGCTGGCGGCAGTGGTAACGGGCTTGGGTGAGTATTAACAGGGCTTAGATATGAACGCCGTGCAATTTCCAGCACGCACCAGCACGCTTTAAAGCTCCAGGAAACCCACCGATTAGGGACTCAGAACGTAGCAGCCACAATTCAGAGCTCACATGTGCGAAGAGCCTCCTGGTCTGCCATAGTGTGGGTAAAGCCCCCTATTGGCGGTAGAAAGCCAGATGTTGACCAGCTTAGCGTACACGCGGTGTCTATGTCTCGGAGGAGGAAAGCAAAACGGAATGAGACAAAGCCTCACAAGGGCGCGATGACCCGGACACGGCCAGCTATAACTCAGATCGTATATACAAGTATAAATATATTGGTGGACGCCGGCCGGCGGTGAGGAATGGCAAAGCCGCCTCCTTAGCGGGGTAACAGCAGCATCCTCGTTAATGCCCCGTTATTGGAGGTATCTCCTCATTGCGTGAAATGACGATCCAGGGATGGGGAGTCGGATCGCTCTCCAGGACCTTCTTATTAAAGATATCACGGGTCTGGCTGACTCGTGACTTGCAAAGGACGGACAGCCAATGAGCTTGAGCTCCTTAAGCTAACAAACTTCAGACGACCCTCATAGATGCGCAGAGAAGAGATCAGGTAATAATATCTCTCCTTGGTCAGTCTAGTCAGTCTAGTCAGCTTGCGAGCCTGTCTCTTCCTTTACTCGGCAAGTCTGAGCTTCATCAGCGTCCCATCACTAACCACATCGCAATTATTTCCGAGACATATCGGAGGGGATGTCGTTCTCGGGATTTCCCAAACCGACAACGGCCGGCATCATCGAGTCTGCCACGGACGGACATTCCAAAAGCGACTGTGACACAACTCTCCAACTCGGTCCCCCTCGTCATAAGCATATGACGGACCCCAAAAAAAGGAAAACAGGGGCCTTGCCAAGTGCCGAAACAAAGACTTTTTTTTTTGGGGGCG
>QJNS01000500.1:0-23229 GCA_004154925.1 Monosporascus cannonballus
GGCGAACGAAGGAAGGTGGCAAGGGAAAAGGCAAAGGAGAAATATAGGGTTGGGGGGTTGGGAGATTAGGGGTTGAGGTTGGGAGTTTGGGGGCTGAATAGGGCCTTTCAAGAAAACAAAAAACTTACTGGAGAAGTGACATGGCTCACTTGTATTTTGTTGTAGACCCCACTAGTACCTAGTAGCTAATGGGATAAAATAAGGTTGATATGTGCGTGTAATGCGTGTGGGCGTGCGTATGTTGTGTAGCCGGTTACCGGGCACGCCGGTGTTGGCTGCTTCGGTGCGCAGAGCCCGCTTCGATCTCTAACGGGCCTCTTTGATAGTATGGTGCCGTCCGTAGACCTGCTATATACCAGTCCGTCTCTCACGTAGCAAGCGTTCCCTTTTTGTGAGCTGGATGCCGCCGAGCGGGTAGGGTTTCGAACTGGTGAAGCTATGCGCTACGGACCAGCAAGCCACATGAATTTTGAGGCCGGGGGGGGGGGGGGGTTGGCTCCACTCCCGCACGTCTTCTGTAGGATACGGTGCTTGGCGGCTTTCAACCGCTTGTCCCGATTGCTGGGTACCTACTGTGATTTTAGCCAGGACAGCTCGCTTCGTCTGATTCTGCGACTCCACCAATGCCGCGCCCACCTAATGGGCGGATTTTTTTTTCCAGCTGGCTCAATAGGTAAGATTTATCTGCGTTGTTCGTTCGATACCAAGAAACAGGAGTTCATTCATCTATTATATGTGCCATGTAGAAAAACGAGAAAATTGGGGTAAGGGGGGGGGGTTCACCTCGTAATATAAAGGCGATGAATCTGAGGATGGCATATCATGGCATATATGTGATACGAGGCTACTACCCACTCAAACCATACCTACCTACTTAAATCTGACACGCATGCATCGACGAGTGGCCGGCCCCAAGGCATTGATCATCGTAACAATCCTTTCCGAGCTAGATAACCTCGACTCGATGTACTCGGTATCTCACATTGATCTAATCATGTCAACCGCATGTAATACATATTTTCATTCGAGAAACACGGTAGGAGACGACCCGGACTGGACTCGGTTGGTTATGTCACAATGAGGTTTGAAAATCGGTACTGGACCATCCCGCTGGTTGATAGATGCATTAGTCAGGTTATTGTTTCGACGAGACACATCCACCTTTACGACGGCGGATCTGTTGGTGGCACGGACTCTCCTTGCTCATGATAGGGAGGCCTGCGGCCCCCCGGAGGAGACGGTTGGCGTTAATGTCTACTAGGCAGCTTGGAGACATCCGGTCGACCGTTTGCCGATCACGGGGGCGGGGCGTACATGATTGCTACCTTTGCCTTGCAAGCTGGACGAAACATCCCAGCCAAGAGCAAGCCACAGGAGACTCAGCGAAATAATGGCACTTTTTGTAAAGCTATAGCGGTGTTTTGCCCAGTGGTCGTTTAGCACAGGGGCCTCGCAATAAACCACATATCCGACACAGACAGGAGATGTAGCAGAGCGGATAGGACAACAGTGTGAATAGAAGTAAGCGAGACGATCAATTCTGGACAGGAATTAAACTGCAATGCCTTGAGATCTCTAGGATGCGCCATATCTCTTGCCTAAACGCCGTAACGGAATAAGACCCCCCTGTCACAATAAGAGTAGTCATAATGCAAGTAGGCAGACACGTCCAGGTCATTAACGCCTGGATGTTTTGCCGATCGTCCGCTTTCCGGCAAACTGCGAGGTTTGTCAGCAACGGCCCAAATCGAAAACCTCAAAAGGCCGGAAGGACTTACCAAGTGTTTCGGCAGCGTAGCACCGATGTGTCGGTCCGCCTCTCCCTGTCTTGCCATACGGTTCATCTTCCTCTGGGCCAGCTTCGCCTGTTTCTCCACCTTCGCCCTCATCTCCATGTCCTGTACACCGTCTTCGCGACGGTTGGTGGCCGGTTGACTTCTCGCCCGGCTCTTGGACCTCAGTCTCTCCCTGGGCGTATCGACGTCCATCGCGTTCGAGTCCTCCGTGCCTAGGCGGCTCCTGCTAAGAGAACGACCCCGGCCGGTAGATGTTTCTGCCCTGTCCCTGAGCTGGAGCTCTTCAGTGTCGACACCCAGTACATCAAGAGCCTCCTCGAGCTCAGACAGCGGCTTCTTCATCGCCTTCCGCGGTATTATTGCCCGGTTCTTCAAGGACTTGCGCATCTTCGCCTCGTTGCGGATCAGCGCTTGCTTTTCTCGGATTATCTCGGCCTTCATCTGGATATCAGCCTCCTCGGCATCGTCTAGCTCCTCATCAGACTCGTAGAAGCCTTCGGCCTCCAGACGCTCCTCTTCCTCCTCGAGAGCCTGTAATTTGGCGTCGATATCGGGGTCGATGTAGTCGTAGACATTCTTGCCGTCAAAGACTTCTGGGATCCTGTCATGCTTCCACTCCGGGTTCTCAAGGATATAATCGGCCTTCAGGTCCACGTTGTAGACACCAGCACCACCGTTCTCTTCCTCGATGTCTCGTGCCAGCTTACGACGTTCGGGGTCTTCCTTGTCATATTTCTTCATATCCTTGATCGCATCCGGCACGAATGCTTCCCTCGTGACGCCGCCCATAGGCTGTGCGACGTGGATTCTTGCCATAACGTCTGCTAGCCTGCCACCCACAGCACCACTGCTGGTCGTTCCCGCCTTGAGCTTCTGCGAGACACGCTCAGCAATGAGGCGCTCGCACGCGGCATTCTTAACTGCCTGTACACCTTCTGAAGTGTTGCAGGAAAGCTGAAGTAGCTCAACATCGCCGGGAGAGAGTAATGACTGAAGCTCCTCGCTCGTCTTAGCATCAAGCTCTTCGGGTCGTAAGATGTCGATCTTGTTGATAACCTGTCATGTCTCAAGTCAGTCACTTCCATTTTGTGTACTCTATAAGTGCCTAATGACTCCGGAGTGCATTTTGAAGCCTGGATCCCGACCAATCTTGTAACCTAGTGCATCGGAACGGTGGGTGGTAACTTCCACGGTCACTTACAATGAATACTAATTTGTTCGAGAACAAGGGCTTGATTGACTTGAAAAGGGCGATCTGGGCATGCACACTGTAGCCACCTGTTGTGGAGTTAGCGATTTGCGCACCGAACAGGGTATTTCGAGAGTAAATCCG
This sequence comes from Monosporascus cannonballus, assembly GCA_004154925.1. Classification (NCBI taxonomy): domain Eukaryota; kingdom Fungi; phylum Ascomycota; class Sordariomycetes; order Xylariales; genus Monosporascus; species Monosporascus cannonballus. The sequence goes on from QJNS01000500.1 coordinate 3,130, forward strand.
CACTCACATTGTTCACTCAGATCCATGAAGTACAGGATGGCGGACCTCAGATGTGCGATAGCAGTGATACTCTGCATCTCGATCGTGTTCATCTCCTCGAGGGGGTGGTCCAAGATACCGGGGGTATCTATGGCCTGGAACCGGAGATATTTGTAATCGAAGTGGCCCACGAAGAGCGACTTCGTGGTGAAGGCATAAGGCTGGACGTCGACATCGGCCCTCGTGATGGAGCGGAGGAAGCTCGACTTCCCTACGTTCGGGTATCCGCAGATGAGCAGGGTGCGGGTGTTCGGGTCGATCGACGGGAGACGTCCGAGATGCTGCCGGACCTGGTCGAGGTAGAGCAGGGGGTCCTTCAGACGCTTCGTGATGGTGGCCATGCGACCGAGGGCCGCCCTCTTCAGCTGCTTACACTGGAACAGGCTCTGCGCGTACTTCAGGAGACGCACATAGTCCCGGGAGATAGTCTCAATGAGGTGCTTGGCGGTGGAGAGCTGGCCGAGGGCGATCTTGAAATGATCGGCATCGTAGAGGGTGTTCATGAGGTCCTTGTGAAACGGGTGGATGTCCTGCAGTCGCGGGAAGCTCTCGATAATCTGGCCGAACTTCTCCGAGAAGGTCTCCTGGGTGAACTTGACCTTGCGGGTGTAGAAGCCTCGAATACGGCTGATCTTGAAACCGGACCGGATCTGGGTGGGCAGACGCCGCTGGGTCCGGCTCAGGACGATGTCGAGGAACTCCTGCGACGTCGGTACCGGAGGGATGTCCTTCCAGGTCGTCTTCATCGTGGCGGTTGCGACAGAAGTTCAGCAGTCCGCAATACGATGTTGAAAATGGCTGTTGACCGAGCCAGAGTTTATTGATAGGATAGTACTGCGATGTGTTGGACCGATAAGTAAATTTGCCGTCGCAACTTTTCCCCAAAAACTTAGAAAGGCGGCGTGCAACACTAGCGGCACCAGGGAGACGCATAATAGGTCGTTAAGCGAGCACTGCTATTAGAGCTAATGTTATAACAGCTATTCGAGTCTCGTTAAGACGCTAGACTTGATGCCGTATGCAATACGTCTTATCTCCAGATTTCTAGGTAAAGGGACCTCCCCACATTTCGCGAAATCTTGGCAAGAAACTTCTGTTATCTTATCGGATGTCGAATCTCGGTACTGTATGGAGCGTGGTTGGGTGTTGATGTTGTATTGGTGATTGTTCTCGTTAGTGTACGGCTGACTTAAAATTTCGTGCTTGTAGGAACAACCCCACCGTACCTACCTACCTTACTGTCGGTTATAAAAGCCTACGCGTACCTTGTCGGACTACGTTCCCGCGTAGTTCCAAGTTGCATCTTCTGGAGGCGGATGGCCGGCATCTATGTGACGTCTTTACGCTGGAGCATGACAAGCATACTTCGTCTAATGGACGTTTTAAGTCATCATTAGTACTACAAGCCCTACAAAGTATGTGTTGCAAACTTTTTGCTTTCGGCCTTCGTAGGTCAGGTGATCCCTACTATAAAAGGAACCCTTGTGTTCGTGATAGACCACCCACATTCTAACCCGATACAATACCACCCACATTCTAACCCAATACAACACAATAATTTCTTGGCCCCCCATCACTGGCTTCCACAGCCCCTCATTCTAACAATTAAAAACAATCCCAATCTACACTCGCCCAACCAGAACATAGACCACGACCATGGCCGAAGCGCTCCCCAAGTACAAGACGGACTTCCTGCAGGCCGCACTGGCCGGCGGGTGCCTGAAGTTCGGGACGTTCGAGCTGAAGTCCGGGCGTGTGTCGCCGTACTTCTTCGACGCGGGGCTGTTCTACACGGCGAAGCTGCACGTGGCCATTGTGGACGCCCTCGCGAGCGCGATCCAGGACTCCCAGGAACTTTGCTCCGAGGGCTTCGACATCGTCTTCGGCCCCGCTTACAAGGGCATCCCGCTGGCGACGGGCGTGGCCTACGCGCTCACCAAGCAGGGCGGTAGTCACAAGCACCCCGAGGGCGTCGGCCTTGCCTACACCTTCGACCGTAAGGAGGTTAAGGACCACGGCGAGGGCGGCATGCTCGTGGGCGCGCCCATGGAGGGGAAGCGTGTCCTCATCATCGACGACGTCGTGTCGAGCGGCACGGCTAAGCGCCAGGCCGTCGACATGATCCGCGGGGCGGGCGGCATCGTCACAGGCATTGTGGTGGCGCTGGACCGACAGGAGACGGTGCCGGGCGGCGATGGAAAGACGAGCGCCATGGGCGAGCTGCGCCGCTCCCTCGGCGTCCCCGTCGTCGCCATCGTGAAGCTCGACGACATCATCACCGGCATGCGCGGCACCGTGTCCGACGACGACATCCGCCGAATGGAGGAGTACCGAAGCAAGTACGGCGCCAGCGATTGATTGGTTGGCAGATTGATTGACGGGAAATTCGGGTGTTGCTATGAGGGCGGAGTTCTGTTTTGGGAGAACTGCACGTTATACCCGAGCGAGTATGGCGCCAGCGATTGATTGGTTGGCCGATTAATTGACGGGAAATTCGGGTGTTGCTATGAGGGCAGAGTTCTGTTTTTGGGAGAACTACATGTTATAGAGGCATCAGCGGGTCGGTTAAATATGTGTCTATTGAACTAAAAGCAATGCCAAAGTCTATCGGTTCCTGACCGCTCCCTCCGTACTCCTCCCTAGCTCCTGTCTATGTCCGAATGCCGCCTCTAGATGCAACCCCTAACCACACAAAGCCTGAGTGAGAACGGCCGCTATATCTCATATGCCGCTCACCAGGCAGCCCCTCCCCTTTCTGCCAGAGAAAGCAGGGTCGAAATGACAGCCAGTCTCCCTTCGTCGGGTATCAGAAATGCTCACGGAAACTCCTGATGCTCGGTCTCGTAATACCCACTCATGACCAAACACGTATATGCTACAGAGGCCTGCCAAAAACAGTTTTCGCCGGCCTGTTTCCTACGACCACAGAAGTAACGCGCACATTCCCCTCATTTTCCTTTCATGGGTGGAGGGCCGATCTCGATCGTCTATCAGAATTAGTCGGTGGTCTTGGACGCCCGAGCGGACACCGGGGCAGCTCGTCTCACCATATCGTACCAACCACCGCCGCCGTAGGTGGCTTTGCTTGGTCCGAGGTTTTGGAATCCATGCTTGGCATAGTATTTCACCAAATCCTAAGTATCAAATATCAGATGGGTTAACAATCACAAGAAACACCTGCAGAGCAAGTACTCACCTCCTGGGCGATAAGGGAGATGCGGCCCGCGACTCCCGAGTTCTTGATCTGTTGCAGATAGGCCTTCATGAGCATCTTCCCGAGCCCGCATCCTTGGAGTTTCGGGTGAACGGCCAGCGAGTGCAGGCATACCGTCCTGCCGGCCTCCTTGTGACCTACGTCGGACGCGCTTGGCACCCTCGTCTTCCAGTCGCGGGGATAGTCCATGTCATTATCGGCGACGACCAGGCCGTCGGATTTCGTCGACACGATATGCGCGAACAGGACGCTTTTGGCATGATTTGGCCGCGCAGTCTCAACCACGTTCGCCGTCTCCAGCGTATCGATCTCGAATCCCATTTCCTCGGCTACCGAGGGGACTATGGTGCAGAAGACCCCTAGGCTCAGCTCGGGACAGGTTGATAGCCGGTACTCGAACTAGGAACCCGTTAGATATGACGTGTCCTGTGGGCAACCAGCGGGCGCATGTTGTGGAAAAGCCTTGAGGCTACAACACCGTTTGCACCGCTGTGGTGCCCGTTGAAGGACTGCCGCAGAGCGGTGGACACCGCAGTAAACATGACATATCAACAAATAAACAAGCAAAATATGACCGGCCCCGAAGTGGCGATGCACACGACAAGGCAAGCAGGGGAGGCGACTGACCTTCTCCCGGGTGCACCGATGCTCCGGGTTGGTGAAGGCTGCATTCTCCAGAGCGGTACAGCACTCCACGTCTCGGACAGTAAGCGGGCGAATGAGAGGCGAGAAGGTGAAGGGCAAAATCTCCTGGACGAGGCTCTTGCTCTGACGGCGACGGCCCCCGCTGATGGTCTTCTGCACCTCGACGTAGTCATCATCGAGGTCCTCGCTGTCGTCGACGGCATCATCGGGCCCGGACTTGACGGCGGTCATCGCGTCCTCGAGTGTCCTTATGGGAGACGAGCCCGACATGGCGTTTGTCCAGATTCGGTCGCGGATGTGACGATGCGATTGCTGCGGGTTGTGATTGGCTGCGGCTTCCTGAGATGGGAAGGTGGCCCGGTGAGTTGTCAAGGTCGGGGGGCGAGTGAGGGACGAGGGGAGCCAGATCTAAAGAAGGGGCGGGGTTCCTCCCCCAAGGCCTCTCAGTGCCGTCACTTAAATCACTTGGCTAGTGATGGAGACGGCACCGGGGCGCGGGCGGGTAGCGGAGATGGTAGATGATGTTTGATATGACGGAGATGTGGGGGTCTTGGCTCACCATGAATTACTGAGCTGAATGAAAATGCGGCCCCGGTTGACGGAAACAGAGAGGTGATATTGACAGCACAGCTACCACATGCAGGCTTTCTCTCAAGGGAAGTAAAATTAGCCAGAAGAGAGTTTCGCGATAGCGTCAACTGCAAAGGAACGTGACACGCGGCTGCGGGGCTCCCTGAATTTGTTTCAGAACTGCAAGTGTAAAACTTGTGGCCTACTACGCATTGCGTGTCTTAGCGGGAAAAGAATGTAATTAGATTCAACTGCTGTGGAAGTTTAGGAGGAGGAACAACTTAGGTTAGAATGTCTTGTGAACGCTGGTACTCAATAGTGGGTTAGGTGAGTATCAGTGATCACCAGCTCGGGCACATGTATATACTAGGTATGTAACACCAGCTTGCGTTAAGGCAGGTTTTCACACACATACAGTAACTGTCTGTACCTTACCTACTCACTTACTACCCCATCTTTGCCGATCATGGGAATTGCTTTCTTCCTTGCCTTGCTTGCCCAATAAAAAAAACTTGGCTTGCCTCCCTAGGTGACACCATTTCCCCAATTTTTTCCTCCTTCCGCGCACGTCGTATTGATTTCCTACAAATAGGTGTCAATCTCTACCGTACTTGGTTCGAGTGCGTTGGCCTCTTCTCTACACGGCTTCTTCCACGCTCCTGCCGGCAAAATGTGTCACGCGAGCAAACTTGGATCACGTCAAACGATGCGTCCTTTGGGTTCGCAGTTGACCTATCCGGATACGTATGCTATTTGGTGTTATAAAAGCGAGAACGGGATCAGGCAATAGACTTGACTAACCACCTCAGTTGACCATCATGGGGAGGGGAATGAACCCCTCATTGCTAACTATAATGGCGAACACCTTTAGATGTCTGGCATTCTGCTCCGTGTCAAAGGCCCAACTAGTCGAGCGGAAGACCAAGTAAACCGTTAAGAGATATATACCTTTTTGCTTTACCTACCTACGCTATCCACCTTTCGTAGGCAAACGCTTTTGAACTATTCTGTTTAGCTGGGTCTCCTGCGTCCTAAACTGTGCGACATAATGAAAGTTAATGGTGGCTATCAGCGTCCAACATCCAGAGTCTGCTACAATGACTCCTCGCCCTCGAGGATGACCCAGTTTGGAGACAAAGGGGACTGGGGACATACCTCCTTATCAGGCGGCCAGTCGAGTGCATTCCGGACCATCCGAATCTGTCCATAGACGCCCTCAGCATTGGAGGGAGAGCCACCCGGAGTCACGCCATATGCATAAAAATGTAGAATGGGAGAGTCGAGCCGTCAGAACCAGAGGGTATCATTTGCCCCGTTGCCATCCTCATGATATTTTACATCGGAGCTCGGGAGCTGCACCACCTCGTCGGAATTCAGGTATCCTTCATGCAAGATCCACCAATTCGCTGCCCATTCTTCACGCCGGCATCCTCCCTTCCCGCCTTAATCGTAATATCCCTCGTTAACGTATGGCCTTCTCCCTATCGCTGTTGTGTCTCCTGACGTTTTCTGTGGGGGCCGGGTTGACCAGGCTGGGAAACGCTGAGAAACGAGATAAAACGACCTAGAAACAAATGTGCATTTTTCTTTTTCTGCGCTTTGTGGTATCATGAAAACTTTCCGCCAACTCAGTCTGCAATGCCGGCTTTCTCTGCCGCAGGCACTTTTGGTATCATCTTTGGGTTGTTGATTCGTGGATATACGCGTTAAATCATGAGCAGCCAACTGGCTTGCCCTCGAGAGGAATCAAGACAAAACGAGAAACGCAACTAAAAATATCAAGAAAAACCAGAGCCGACCGATGCATAATAGGAAGACCGAGCATTCTTTTGCGCCAGGGTATATCCAGCCTAGGGGGTATTGCGCGTAGAGCATCTAAAAGACGGAATCTAACGGTAAGGTCCGATGGGACCGGGGTATCCTGAATTCGTAGAATGAGAAGTAGACGGCCGGCCACTGTCTCCCGACACGCGTGTGTTGTGTCTCGGAGTAATGTCGCCACCATGAGAGATGCCGTTAGGCGTCAGCTTGCTGTCGAAGCCGTTACCGAAGTGTCGGCCCGACCACGATTTGTTGTCATCATCTGGAAGATTGACGCCGCTATCGTTCCAGGGGTTGCGGTCAGCGTTGAAGCTGCGGGTCGACTCGATCGAGATCAAAGACGATTTCGAGACGTTGGCCGACCCTTTAAAGAGCGAGTTCACCGAGTGCGAACTGTTCTTTCTGCGATCAAGCGAAGACAGGAGCTGAGAAGGCTTCCGAAGTTTTTCGAAGAGGGTGGTGCCACGCTGCTGCGAGCTCTCTTCACCGAATGCTGACCGGGTCGGGGAATCCTTAGCGACCGAAGGGGCACGCTGTAGTACTTTCGAGTTGAAAAACTGCATCGTGTCCTCGAAAGAGTCCGACTTCGGCCGGTTGGTGTAGCCCTTCACAACGTTAAACTCAACATTGGCAGCAGTAAATTGTTCCAGGAGGAATTCGATGGCATCGCGAAGACCACCGGCATTATTGCGAGTGAGTTTCCACAGGAGGGTCACGGTTCGCTGACCACCACTTGTTATGTCTTCGGGATTTTCGTGCACTTCGAGAGTGATCTCATGCTGTGTCTTCAGCTTGGAGACAAGGCCGTTGACGAATTCGGGGGACTCGAGGAACTTGACCAATGAAGTAGTCCGAACTAGGACGAGTTCATGAGTCTCCGGAACCATGCCCTAAAGGCGCATAAGTATTATCGAACAGAGCACGGAAGCCATCGGATTGTCAGAAACGTACCAGGAATTCGTCAGCGCACAGAGGAACCTGCCATTCAGGGCCCGTAACCGTTACCTCATCGCTTGCCTGTTCGGTGCTGGGGAAGACGATCTTGCAATTCCATTTCTTCTCAAGCTCCTCGATCTCGGCTAAGCGGGTAATGAGTTGGCGATGGTACAGCCGATCGACGTGAACGACCTGAGATGTAAATTCAGAATGCTATATGCGCACGTCAGCAAGCAGCACAGGGGGCACATCCATTAGCAGGGTGACTGACGGCCCTGTCAACCATGTCTAAGATTTCGGACTTGACAAGCTCTAGATTCTGGGCGTTTCTAGCTGGAGTACGGCAAATAACATTGTCAACCTTAACGTCATCATCTTCTCGGCCGATGCCGCCTTCGAGTCGGTTAGTACTTATGACGTATAATAAACGCCTGATGCGACTTACCACGATCCATTGCGTTTGAGAACTTGACGAAGACAGAATGCTTCTTCATGATGCGCTGAATATGCTGGCCACCAATGCCGATGATGCGCTTGTGGTACTGGTCAGGTACGTGGAAGGAGATGGAGGCGGGCATTTCCTGCTCAACGAGCAACAAGCCTTGTTTCATCGAGTCATAATTCGGGGCAATAACGTCGATGTCAAAGTTGTATTCTCTGAAGCCCTCGAAGATGATCTGAACGTTGCCTGCAGCGCTGTGAGTCCAACGCCGGCACAGTATGTCGAGCGAGACTTACTCTGCGTCATGATCTTGTTTATCTTGCCATTCTTTTTACCCGACACAAACTCCTTGTGCTCATTGGCGAGCTCGATCTTGACTCGGATCTGGTGTTGGGTGCTGTTCACAAACTTGATCTGGGAGAGAACCATGAGAGCCTGCTTGACAGCATCATCTGAACCATAAATGGTGAACGTCATCTTGTCGAACGAGATATCAGCGTCAGAGTTGGCACAGATGTCTCCAAGCATGGCCCGGATATCTTGGGTGCTCGGGAGCTGAAGAGGACCTGCTGGCTGGATCCACCAAGATGCCTCGTAGAATTGGCCGGCCTAAAAGAATATCAATACCGCACAATCCGAGGCAAGGTGAACGGGGAAAGACCTACAAGAGACATGATCTCCTTCATGCTGCGCTCAATCTGGAGTCCTTCGACGCCTTGAACTCGGATCATGCTACGTCGTGAGGCGAGGGGCGGAAACATGATGTAGGTGCCGTTGATCTCCATGATTTTTCGAACCTTGTCCATGCGGCCGAGCAAAATGTTGTCAATCTTCGCAGCGGCCACCTGGGTGTCCTTCATGAACAGCTTGGTGCGGCTGACCAACTCATGGATTTTGCGCTTGGCTAATTCAATGCCCTGAGGGTTCTCGCCCGTGATGAAGATCTCTTCGGGATTCCGACGGCTGGCATTCGGTGGGCAGTATCGAGATAACTGGGCAAAAGGGGGGAAATAGATAGCCGTGTTCGTGGCCGATTCTATCAACTTGATGTTCTTGCGCGAACGACCACACACAATCGGGTGCAGCGTGCTCTCAAAGCGCATCGCATCACATTGCCGTCCGAGCTGAAATAAAGTTAGCGCTATGCTCTATGCTTAACTTCGGCCCCAAAGGCAAGATGTCAACAAACCAGCTTGTCGATAAATATGAGCACGTGGGTCTTGGCATGCTCGCTAGACTCGATGTCACCATAGACCGCAACTCGCCATCTGCTATCCTGAATGACCTCGGCGTCCCCATTAAGGCCATCGGAAGTTGGGGTATTCTTGGGGCCCAGGACGAAGATGTCGACTCCGCAGAAGGCCGCATACATATCCAGAGCGTCGGTGATATCCTTGCGCACCACGACGCCGTTCTGAGCATCCATAATCAAGCCGTGGTTGACGTCAATCGTCGTACACCTCTATATGCATAGTTTAGTAAGGGATGCACTTAGAATCATCAAGGAAGCTATTGCACGCATACCAGTGCTAAAGGGGTGCTACTCAAGATGGTCTCACGGCTCTTATGAACTAGCTCCGGCGCACCCGAGAGACAGACGGTAGTCACTTGGCCCTTGAGAGGCTTCGGGGCGGTGGATAAAACATGGGCCTCGATAGGTAAAGGACCATTCGTAAGCTCTTTGCACAGCTCCCGCAAAATGTTCAAGTTGGAGGCGTGAACCGGCAGCTCGTAGATAGGCACGTCATCGGGGGCGTCTTCGGGGTGCGTCCATCGCAGAATGGCGTCGGGAGTGGCATGCAGAATCTCCTCGGTATTGGGACCGGCAAGATCCGAGGCGAACGGGACGTTGAAGGCAAAGTGAATGGTGGTATCGGCGGCGGGAGAGGGACTCAGAGGCGCCCCAGAAGCTGTCGGCTTCTGATGAGGATTGAGACCGGGCATGTTCATGTTCGGCCGCGATGACATGCCAAAATTAGGGCTCATCCTTTCTGACCAGTGACGCATATTGGCGAGTTTTTGCATGGTGAAAGGAGGCGGGGACTCGGAAGGGCGAGGAGAGGAGGGAAACGGGGGGGGGGGGTATCACTCAGATAGAAAGAGAAGAGGGAATCATGGAAAGAGAAGTGAAAGAGAGAAACGGAACAAGGAAGGACAGAAAATCGAAGGCGTTGTCGTCTTCGAGGTCGCTTCCGCCGAGTGTCCGTGTGAATATATTGTACTATCAGCCTATCACTACTCCTCGAATTGGCGAGGGGTTTTGCTAAAGGTTGGGAGGGTTTGTTTGAGATCGAGGGAGAAGGCCGGGATGAGGGTCGATTGAGCGAGTGGAAGGTAAGCGGTAGTGGTAGCGGTAGTGGCAGTGGTCGGTGGATGTGGTGGTGCTGCTGCAGCGGCAGTGGTAGGAGGTGCCAATCCTGGTCCCCAGTCTTGCCCGTGAACCGGATTAGATTGGCAAATGGTGGGCTTGGCGGGGGTAATCAGACCAGACATGTACGCTACCTGAACCGTGCGTTGTAACAGTGGAGACACGAACAGGCCCGAAGTCGATTCGTCCACGCTTTGCACACAGGCACCATCTGGGCAATACATGTGCAGTAGCTGCAGTCGCTTGCAGTGGGGGTACTTACCCGCCTACAATGGCTGAGTGGATAGCACCAGTCTGACTACTCCGTGCTACTGATGTATAGTATTTAGGTAGTTACTGTAACCTTAACTGGGTCCGGGCGGTGTTCACTCTTGCAAGTACCTACCTATCTATGGTATTTACCACTTACATAGGGCTGGCCCGGCCAGGCGTTACTAGGTACCTAGTTCCTAAAGCACCACAGATACATACCAATGTGTATGTCTGTAGATTGCATGAAGTGTGACGATGTTATGTTAGGTAGGTACTGCTAGGCTGGATTTCGAGTTGATTCGTCATTCCGTACGTGATACAACCAATGAAGGGCGTTATGTAAGAAGCTTTGCATTCCAATTTTAATTTGTGGCTTGTCGAAAGTTGTCGCGAGAACCTCCAGCAGACACTCTGTTTATAGAGCCATGGTACCTACGTATATTTTGTTGAGGAGTAGTAGCCAGCAGATGTGCATTTAGGTCTTGGTATCCCATGCTGCTATCCCAATCGGATGTCGAATCTTCCTCGCACTACCGAATCCAGGGGGCTAGACGTCCTCCCTCCCGTCAGACTGGGCATGCTGAGCAAACCCACCTGGGCAGGAATCCGATATCCCTTTTTTCCACATTTCAACCATGCCGCCCGTTCCTCGCACTTGTATAGTTTATATAAGGAGACGTCGCGGTAGCGATGGCAAGAAGTGCAGGCATTTATTAGAGTGCCATCCTATTTAAAGTTCCCCCCTTCGGGCAGATAACGTAGTGGACGGGGCTCGCAAGGTTTCCAGGGTTTGCAGCGGGGACCTAATGAGATTTAATAAATTTAAACTACGGAGTAGCGTGTGGAGTTTTGCCTACATAGCCACAATTGCTGTTGGATCCGCTGACGACGCGTTCGTCGAAAAAAAGGTCAGGCTACCTAGTATCGTCATGGCATCGCGCGCGCAGAGTGATTGCACAGGAGAGTGGAACGGTATCACTACCTCCATACGACACCTAACTCAGCCTCTGGCCGTCTGACCGTCAGATCAATATTGCTGTATCAAACCAAAAGTCAAATCAACAACATCCCGCTCGGATCACTGGTTTGATAAGACTCGGAAGAGACGAATTTCTCGATTTATTAAGCGGTTAAGGGTTGCCTCAGATTTTTACTTGGTATCCTGACCTGGTATGGAACCCGTAGGTATGTTCTGTCCCTGAAAAGAACTTTGACGTTCGCGGGGTCATCAGCCATAAGGCGAATTATCGCCTTATATCAATCTGCGTGAATATTTAATAAATCGAGATATACTACCTACTAGTGCGTCAAGAGAACCGTATGAAAAGAGAATCCCAATAATGTGGATCGACCTCCGAGGCAGAAGCGTGGCCGGTCAGCGATATATATCCTTACCTACTACTAATTGGGAACTCAGAGATACATCAAGCAACCTCGAAGTGCCGAATCGGCCCACACGTTGTCCGATAGACCCCCCCGTCGACTGCGGTATATCGGAACACTTCTGCTTCCGCGATCCCGCGGCTAACGGATACACCTCTCGTGAGTAGGTTGTGTCGTGTGCGTCGGATATCCCGTGATGTGCTCCGCTTACGTGATAGGGGCTGGGAAGCCCCCCCATCTGGGTGAGCGCCGTTATTTAGTCTACTATATGACAGGTGTCGGCCTGCCCTTTCTCTGCAGCTTCACTACTAGGTTGAGTTCCTGACGGGCGTCCATAGCCACCTACGCATCCTCCCGGGCCTGTAGCGGGAGACCTATCGTTTAACGAGTCCTGAGGTTGGATCTACCTAGTACGTACCTTCGTCCGCTGGGGCCAGTAACGGACCGTACATATAGTATTGGAAAAGCATGCAATGAGGGTCGTCTATACTCGATCCCCTGTTTTATTGCGAGAGGGGTTTGTAACTTTCCAAGGTCTGTTTTCAATAGACCAAGTACCTTCTAGCCAGGATTCCCATCTAATTGCTTAGTAGTTAGATAACGCAGCACAGGAGACAACTGGTGATGATCAGCCGACGAGCTCCTAAAGTATCGGGCCCCTCCAACAACAAAACAAGTGGCTGAGTGTACCATACGGCCTGCCGACGGAGCGTGTGTAGGTCCCCCTAGGAAATGGGATTCTTCTAGACCAACACACTTAGATCGCAGAATGCCAGAATTCCCCACTTGGGGCATCCAATAGCCACAGTGGGAACGGTGTGACAGCTTCCCTTGGGCCATTGCCCGCTCGACTGACTAACTCGGGTGCCGAACCTTTCTCTCTTCCCACTCCCAGCCCAACGTCATTCTCGGACTACGCGCGTGTTGTAAGCTGAAGGCCTTACGAATACGTCTGGGTTTATCCCTACTTGTAGAGGGGATATTTGCAATATTGTATGTGGTCAGGATAGGCGAGAAAGATTTGGGGGATATCCGAGGCTTACCCGTTTACTTAGTAACGCAGGGTGATCCTGGAAGCTAGGGTTACGTGGTTGGTCGGCTGTTCGCTCATCCCAACCAGTTAGCTGCGTCTAGCTTCGACCAATCATCTATAAAAGTACAGGAGGCAGAACCTGTGCCCCAGGCACCTCAGCCGAATCCGCATCTCAAGGTGTATTGGGATAGATGTATTACTATTCAGATCCCATTGATCATTGATCTTCCCCTGCCACGGAAAAACCCAGGGAGTTCCCTCCCCACCCACCCACCTCATCTAGTCCCTAACCGCCATGCAGACGGCGTCTCTCTCTATCCGTGTTGACGATATATTTGTCCCCGGGGGTCGTCCGCATACACAACCTCAGGTTGTGCTACGCGTGGCTGCTCGATGTAGGTAACTTCTTCATCCCTGGGAAGAGGCCTGTCATAATAACCTTCAACCGGCCGCACACTGAATTCCCGCCGGGGTAGTTCCGCCTCTATTGGTCTAACGCTGTATTCCCGAATTACGGGACGTGTAGCCTCTCTTCTGGCGTCTGGATGAACACTAGAAGCATACTCTCTGGGAGCAATCTCAGGTCGAGTGCTCTGTAGCCTACCGTGGTACGGGACCGTCTCCGCAGGTCGGACACTCGCTGTTCTTGGGATGTACTCTCTTGCATAGTCTTCTGGTACGCGCCTATCAGCCGCTCCTCGGTATGGGACGAATTCGGGGGGAGGCTCGCGGGCGTGCTGTATAGGGTAGTCGCGTTCACGATAGCTCCTATATTCTGCACCCGGGTAGTCCGGTTGTGTAACGACCCGTCGCGACGCTACCGCCGGTGACGCACGCCTGTAAATGACACCGTCTTGTTCGAACGCGTCGACGCCCGACATGCGAGACGCAGCAGGCACTGGCGCCCGTTCGTAGATGATCTCAGGTTCTCCTGGTCCGTTGCCGGGCATAGCTGAAACATGGCGAATAGCCGTGCTGGCACGGGGAGGTTCAATGTACTGACGCCCGTATTGGTCAAGAACAACACGAGTAGGGGCGGCGGTTGGAGGGCCCATGAAGGGAGAACGCCCCTCGGTCATGACAGGAGAGCGGGATCTGGCTCGGTTAGGGTAAGGTCGCACACTCGTCCGGCCATTTGAGGGATAGGCAGAAGTTTCCCCATAGACTGGCTGTGCCACGGAATAGGATGCCGACCGCATGGGTCGCGCATCGCTTGCACCGTACGGGACAGGATACCCCGGCGGTGACTGGATTCGACGCACGTATTGTACTGAGGCATCTCCTAGTCTTCTCTCCTCATACACGACGCGCTCCGGTCGTCGGTCCTCGTACACAACGTGTTCCTGCCTTTGGCCGGCCGGGGCGACTGAATACTGTAGTTGACGTGCATATGGTTCCTCTACCCTCTCCCAGGCGTATGGAAGCCTCTCTTCCTGCAGGGGGACGGGCGCGCGGTACTCACGTTGGACCCTCGAGATCGAGCGCTCTATTATTGGCTCGTCGTAAGCCGGCTCCTCCGCCTGTCTCTGCAACGGCCGCTGTCGCTTTGGCGGACGTGTAAACTGCGGCGCTGAGGGTGGCGACGGGGATCGGGGTTCGGGCTTAATATCAGGAGACCCCGGCGCAGTATGCGTTCTACCTTCGAGCCTCCTCTTATTCTTCTTTTTCTTTTTCCTACCCCCCTTGTCACCCTGTGGAGAACTCTCTGGGCTAGTAACGGTGTGTTGCTGTCTCAGAGCGGTAACTGGGGCAGGTGCAGCTTGTAGAACACTAACGTCTGGTTGTGGGATTGGCGGTTGGTGGGCCGCGGCCAAGGGAGAAACGTGTGCAGGTTGAGGCGCGTACGGCGATAAATCGTGGGCGCGAACAACAGGCGGCTCGCGAGGTCTCAAATCCGCGATATGCGGCAGTGGGCGTAGATTCTGTGTACGGTTGCTATCAGTAGGCTGATCAGAATCAGTATTACCAGAGTCGCCGGATCTGCTGGCAGCTCCACTCTCTTCAGAACTAATGACCTGAGCGTCCACTGCATCTCTTCGGTCTGGAGGCCGGAACAGACCTGGCGCACCGCCGGTGTGTGATAGCCGAGTCCCTGCGGCTACCTGATTCGTCGGCTCATTGACCGAAGTTTCATTACTCTGTATATATTGACGAGCACTACTTGCGCCCGGGACTAAAGGCGCACTATGGCCACCATGTGTTTGTTGAGACTGTGGAGTGGTTATAGGAAGAGGTTGGGGGTTAAACTGCAGCGTCGGAGAATACGCATCATTTTGAGTGGGCGAGCCAGGGGCGTCTTGCATTTGTACGTCAGGCGGTGCATCCTGGCCTCGCGGCGAAGCGGTTAACTCTGGCGTGTCATGCTGACTCGAATAGAACGTGTTCTCGTCAAACGAGTCACTCGAGTCGCTATTATTAGCAGCCACGTTAGCATCAGAGGTGACCGGAGGAGCAGTAGCCTGAACTACAGTGAGAGCTTTTGCGAGAATGTCGGAGAGATCCAGATCCTTCAGAGACTCAGGTTGCTGCAAAGTAGCCTTCATGGCAGCCCTTCGCTCTTCGATCTGGTCTCTCAGACTCTTCTCGAGTCTCTGTCTTTGCAGCTGTATTTCTGCCTTGATCAGGTCGTCAGACTTCTCGAGTAAGATGGGATCAATCTCTGTCTTGCCAGCAACCAAAGCTTTGGAGGTGTCTGGGACGAGGGAGGAACTAGCGCCAGGCGCAGCTATCGCTGGCTGCTGGGAGTTTCCCTTGAACGACTGCATGTTTTCCTTTTGATACCCATTAACACCTGCGACACTGCGAAGAGTTTGGGCAGGTGAAGATGTGCCTTCCGCGACAGAGGAAGCGCTAGGTTGAGCGGGAGGGATAGCTGCAGACCTCCCTTGGGTAGAAGTAGCTGGGACTTTGATACGAGGGTGTCTTCCTGCTAGGATCGTATCACGAAACTCAGTGATTTTTTGATACTCGCGAATCTTCTCGAGGTCAGCAGCTGAGAGTGCAGAGGGGGCTTGTGATGCACGGGCAAAGCCCGATGGTGCTGTTGTCGTTGTCATGGTTGCAATAGACTGCGCCATGATAGAAAACGTTGTTGTTTGATTAGCGAGATGCGCGTAGACAGCTTGCATCTACGTCCAACTCAACGCCTGTTAGGATCATGCAAAACTATACAGTCACGAGGATATTAGCCGCAAGAAAGAAAGAAGAAAAGAAACCAGGACACTAGAGATAAATGGAATAGATATCACTCTTTGGACAACCTTCCCGATGTCGTTCAGAGCAGACGGAGATGGACTTTGGAAATGGAAAGGAGAAAACACACCCCATCGTTTTATCCATTTGAACCTTTCTAGGTCAACTAACCTTACCTCTTACGCACACACGTGTATGTGGGTACTTCATTCGTTAGTTTGCACAAGCACGGCCCCACTATTAGACTTTGCACCTTGGGCCAAAATCCCATTGTGAAAGATGCAATCGTGGTACTGAGACTCGAGAGGTGCTCCACCAGGTGCCTTGGCTGCACGAGCCGCTACGGTGCTTGGGGACCTATGTATGCACAAAGTCCCTGCCCGGTGACTCAATAAATCAACACGGCAAAGTTATAATGTATTACAAATTTAATAGCAAAGTTAGATGCATCGCGATTGTGGATTATTCCCGGCTTCGAGTATATGTATATATATATCTCATGTCCCTATTGCAACCTCAGGAGAGAGCTCTTTGATGTAATAGTAGTTGAAAACAATCGCGACACTCCAGCGCATTCACCAACAATCTATGTCATTGATCGAATAGTTTCTGCTCTTTTCTACAACTCCAACTAGACTGCTTAAATACTGGACCGGAAGCTCAATCACGGCTCGAAATTGTCCGGAGCATCATTTCTTGATTGGTATAAATTCTTACACCAACCGATTAGACTCCAGTTCAGACTCGAGTTACCGTGAAACCCCGCGAAGAGACCCAGCCAGCAATGCAGTTGCCAAAGGCAACCCTTAACGGGGCGGACACAACAGACTCCCGCCCTGTTTTATTCTTGTGAGGGTTTCCAAGGAAGAATACAAGATCTTCAGGCTAACATATGTTGTAGTGACATTGACAACTGTCTATATCCTAGAAGTGAGTCTTAGCATGCGTCTGAAGCTGCATGGAATAGAGGGCCCATGCATAGCTATCTCGGCCGAGTTCAAATACTGACCTCGCCAATGATCAGTCACGAAGGTGTTTGACCAGATGGCGCAATTAATAGACCAGTACTTCGCCACGCATCTGGGCGTCAGCGAGGAGGAAGCCACCAGGCTGCACAGGGAATACTACACGACCTACGGCTTAGCGATTGAGGGCCTGTTGAGGCACCACCAAATCGACCCCCTGGACTACAACGCCAAGGTCGACGATGCACTGCCCCTCGAAGACATCATCAAGCCCGACCCGCAGCTGCGGAAGTTGCTGGAGGACATCGACAAGTCAAAGGTCAAGCTGTGGCTTCTGACGAACGCCTACGTCACGCACGGCCGCAGGGTGGTGAAGCTCTTGGGCGTCGAGGACCTCTTTGAGGGACTCACCTACTGCGACTACTCCCAGATCCCCATCATCTGCAAACCCCATAAGGACATGTTCGTGAAGGCCATGCAAGAAGCGGGGGTCGAGCGGCCAGAGGACTGCTTCTTTGTCGGTAGGTCCTCACTTCCTACCGCCTTGCTGTTGAAGGTGCTAAACTTAACCCTTGTAGACGACTCATATCCCAACTGCATGGGCGCAAAGGACATTGGCTGGACAGCTGCGCATCTTGTTGAGGAAGGGCTGCCTGAGCCAAAGGTAAAAGCGTCTCAATACCAGATTCGACATCTAGAGGAACTGCGGACCATATACCCCCAGTTTTTCAAATCGGCCAACTAGACCTTAGATATGGGGGGATGGAAACAGGTACTTTTGCATCGTATAGAGGCGATTGCCTACGTAGGCAGAAAAGGTATAGAGGATATAATACGGCCAGAGACCATGGTAGATGCATTGGATATATTGTAATTACGTCATAGACGTTTAGAGCATCAACCGGCACGTTATCCACACGTATAACATACAGCTTGCCCGAATTTCCGGAACGCCTTCCCTGTCCCCCGGGGTATCATTCATCCATCTGCCCTCCGAGGTCACGGTCGTCTAATGCTACGGATAACCGCGTCGAGCTTCGCAAGGGTATCCTCTCTCTCCTTGATGGCATCCTGTCGCTGGGCCTCGGCAACCTTCAGCTCCTCTTCCAGTTCCTTGATATTGCGCTCCTGGTCCTTCTCGCTGTTGTCGAGGCCGGGCAGTATGGAGATCAGGTACTCAATCTGCTGCTCCTTCGTGATCAGGTCTTGGGCAAGCTCGACCTGCGATGCCTTGAATACGTCTGCCGGGTGAGGATCGACTAAAGACATGCTTAGCTAAAACTCCGTACTCCTCCCGCAGTGCGCTCGACACACGGACCTTCCTGCTTGTCGGGCTCCTGCTTGACATCCCTGATCTGGTCATTGGGACCCAGGGTCTCGAGGTTGTGGTGCCGGTTGATATAGTGGATGCACGCGACGAACTGCTGGGCCAGCTGGTCGACGGCATCCTGAAGCTGGGTAAGTCTATCGCCCATCTCGACTTTGGTAAGCGGCTAGGCAAAACATGGCATTGAGGAATTGCAACAACTTAGGACACCATTGAGAAGTTGCTGGTGTCGTAGGTGCGTAGTAGTAACTTCACATGGCAAGGGTGAACTTCAAATTGATTAATACTCTAGGGTAGGTAAGAGTGAGTCTCCAGGTGGTCATAGCTCCCCTGACGGAAAAGAAGGCTATATTTGATAAGCCAATCTAGTCTTTAACAAGTCCTATCTTCTCGGGCATATGAATCGATATATGATTACCTCCCTAAACCTGCCGTAATCGCATCCTCTGGAAAATACCGAAAGAACGGTTGCTGGATATGATGGGATGAGGTTCGGCTCGGGAATCCGTTGGAAAGGTTGTCGGCTGCTTCAACCGCCACCGCCACGACGATGCAACGCCAAAATCGCACCGCTGCCGTCTTTCCTCAACCGTGAGAGTCCTCCTCGACGCTACTCAACAACAACAACAACAACAACAACAACAACAACATCCAGCAGCAGCACCCTGCGGTACCCGGACCCGCCGAGCACTGAACACGATGACCTAGCCTCGTACGCGGCCTACGCCGCGCGCACGGGTCTCGACACGGCCTCGACCGTCTACACGGGGACGGAGTACGAGTACACGGTGGCGGCGTCGCTGCGGCGCCTCGGGTTCGACATGCGGCGGGTGGGCGGGCGGTCCGACTGCGGCATCGACCTGCTGGGGACGTGGGCGGTGCCCCCTTCCTCCGCCTCGTCGTCGCCGCTGCTGCGCGTCCTGCTGCAGTGCAAGGCGTCGTCGGGGGCGCGCGGCGGAGTGGCGCCGCGCCACATACGGGAGCTCGAGGGCGCGTTCGTAGGGGCGCCGGCCGGCTGGCGCGGCGCCGGTGTCCTCGGCTTGCTCGTCGCCCAGAAACCCGCGACCAAGGGCATCCGCGACGCGCTGGGCCGCAGCCGCTGGCCCATGGGCTACGTCTCGTGCTCGCGCGACGGCAGGCTCGAGCAGATGATCTGGAACCGGCGGGCTGGGGAGGAGGGGCTCGAGGGCGTCGGCGTCGGCGTCAGGTACCGCGACACCGAGGGCGGCCCGCCGGAGGGTCAGCTCATACTGACCTGGAGGGGGAGGCCCTACGTTCCCGATGAGCAACACGCCGGTGACCCGGTCGAGCCGTTAGGGGATACTGTAGCGGCAGCAGGTTGACAGGAGTTGACGCGAGGGGTCGCTCTGACTCTAGGACGAGCAATGCATATACGCTCGAGTCTGGGAGCCTGAGGATTCTGCGGTAAATCTCCGTGGAGTACGCGCGTACAAGGGAACACCAACCCAACCATCACCCGCAACCTTTAAAAGCATAACTCTTCAGGGGTGCGTGGCCCGCCAGAAGATTCACCAGATAAGTACTGCAGGAGACATTGTGTCTCCATCACCGAATCATAGAGGGCCAGCCGCGAAATATAGTTTACGAGCCCCGATTCTGCATCGCAGTGTAATGTCGCATATACACTAGCTAGAAGATCCTTCAAGGCTTTCCCCCGCGTTACGTCAACTTGAAGAATAGATAGTCCGTACAACAGCTTTTTTGCAACCGCCGCGGCGCACTGAATGCCCTATATGAAGCTCTGGCGTGAAATATAGTAATACAACTAGGGAGTGCGGGCCTATCCTTCCAATTATAAATCTCCCGCGAAGCCTAACCCATACATATTCGTCGCGTCGAAGCGTCGTGCGTCGTACGGCATTATACAGAGATATATGAGACCCCCCCAGATA
>QJNS01000501.1:0-10835 GCA_004154925.1 Monosporascus cannonballus
CCCCCCCCGGGCCCCCCCCCCCCCCCCCCCCCCGCCCTGGGACGGCTGCGACTTGCAATACGTAACACTTGTCTGTCCGTCGGTGAGGGGCATACAAAACCATGCCGCCTCCGCGCGGCGTCATCGATGATGGTTGTACGCCCCTATCAAAAAAGAATCCTTGTGGTCGGTACGGGTCATCCTCCCTTTGTCTCCCGTCCGGAGCCGTGCCAGGCGAGACATTGCTCTCCTTACCGTGTTGTGTGGCCTGCCGAGTTCCAGGTGTACACTGTACACCTGCGTAGATGATTTGGTTGATATACTTCGTACATGCCAAGAGATCCGGATCTCAGATCAGCCTATACTCAGTATACAATTTCGTACATATTGCTCTTTGACAGCTCGGTCGAGCTGTTGCGGGACCCCTTTTTCTCTCATTCCCGGGCTTCTGCATTCGTGTGTGTGGGAGAATATGGTTTAGCTGCCCCGCTTACGTCAACTCCCAAGGGGGAGACTATGGGAGGGCTACGTACGTAGTTACCCAAGTCAGTCTCTCCGCGTATAACATGGCATCTAGATCGTGGAGAGGCCGCTCAGGGTGCAGGGGATGGGGTTGAATATATATGCTCGGGGTTCTCTACATGGTTTCGACGTATATGCAGCAACTACAGCCGGTGCAAACCGTATGCTTCTTTGGCGAGCGACCTCGGTTCCGGGAAGACTTGTCGAGTAAGTAAGTGATTTTATGGACCATCAGAGGCTGCGCTACAGAAACCTACCTGCAAATGATTCGAGACGATCGCGCAATTTTGCTGTCAGTATTATTCTTTCTATTGTGATTGCTACCTAGTAGTTATTCCGTAAGCTTTCCTCTGAATCGAATGTCGGCCGTGCAACACCCAACTCCCAGCTCTGACGCCATCCCTATGCTATTCCCAAGGTGATGATATTCGCCCGGGCGGCATGCGTATTCTAATCTCTATGGGTATCATCAACGTATGTGCAATGCTCTGTGGTGCGATGCTATGCCCCGTATTTGGCGGAGTTTCGGGCTTGATAGCAGCGGCGATATAAGTGGCGCACGGTTCGTCCTGTCCGTGGCACCCTGTTTCCACCGTTCGGAATCGGTCGTAAGAGGGTTCCCTTCCCCTCATTCATCTCGACAGCGTCGCGTCGGCTCCGCTTGCATGGACGACACCATCTTCACCCTTCGAGGCAGGCATGGCGATAGGCCGTTTTTGCACTTGCCGTGTCAGCTCGACGTATTCCTTCTGGAAGAGCTCCCGAGTACTGCGAGTCAGCTCGTCGACATCTTCCGTTTTCAGTCCAACGGTGGAGATGGGATCGAGAACTGGTGTAAAGGTTAGCGCTGCTCCCGGTTCGGGAATTTTTTGTGAAGTTGAAGCTTACCCTTGACGGGGACAGTCCCTGGCTTGAACACCCACTTCTTGAAGTTGAGTATGTGGGAGTAGTTTGCCACGACTACGGGGACAATGGGGACTTGGGCCTGGACAGCGAGGTGGAAAGCCCCCTTCTTGAAGGGAAGGAGCTCCGGCTCCTCGGCGTAGCTGCGGGTGCCCTCGGGGAACATGTAGACGCTCTGCTTGCGCGTGGTCATCAGCGTCGCGGCGCCCGCCATCGCTGCTCTCGCATCCTTGGAATTCTGCCTGTCGATGAGCACGGTGCCGGACAACGATATGAACTGGCCCAAGAAGGGGATATTCTTCAGGGATTTCTTGGCAGTCACGCTGCAGTATTTGGGGAACATGGATCCGAGCATGAGCAGGTCCAGCTCCGTCTGGTGGTTCCCGATGAACACGGCGGGGCGAACGGTGCCGAGGATTCCCTTGGGGTCGTGAACGTCAAACTTGACGCCGGTCGTCATCCCCATGGCGTATTTGAACGCGCGACCGGCGGCCCATTGCGAGCTCTGTTGCTCGCCGATGATTCGTAGGACGACGAAGGCGAATATTCCGTATATGGCGCATATTATGAGGGAGATGTAGGCGGCGAGGGTTCGAGCGACGAAGGCGGCCTTGTTCGAGAAGGGTGTGAGCATGTAAAAGAAGAGGACAAGGCCGACGTAACCCACGATGAAGTAGGCAAGATAGAGAGAGAACGACATGTTGGCAAAGTGTACCGGGGGTGTATTATGTCGTCTAGAATGAAGACGGCGACTTATTCTATTCGCGAATACGGTTCGAGCAATAGTCTGTCTGTCATCCGCGTCCGTCAAAGCAACTAGCTGAATTATAATAACCGGCCCGAACAAGGGCAGTCCAAACCAGACAGACACAGACACAGACACAGGACCAAGGATAGCGCAGGAAGGGAGCGTCTTATTTTCTCTCCCGGGAAACGGGAGTTTAAAACTCAACTTTTTAGAGTTGTAAGTGGTCTCCCACGTCCGATGTATGTCCTCACCGACTAAACAACCGTCGTCGGTGAAATTAATTATGTCAACTTTTTGGGGGGCGATAGTTTTGTTGAGAGGGGCATTTTTCAGGTCTTGGCGTCGAAAGCCACTAAGTTACTAGGTAGGTAGGTGCTACAAGTTACCGAGTTTACGTGCGCCTGGAAAGCCCTGGAAGCTAGATTTTGGCATGTGACCCCACTACCGTCGCCAGACCTCCCCCTGAGTCCCTGATATCTCCGCAACCCTAACCACCGGGCCAGCGTTGCCAGTTGGACACGAGGACCACGAAGCACACCTATCACTGCACCATCGTCCCCGTGGATTCGGAAGCACCACATGATCGACGCTTGAAATCGAGAATCCCGACCATTGATGCCGCTCGTGACTCCGGTCATTGGTTGCTCAGAATGCGCTGCGCTTTCCTTTTTCCTACTCTCTGCATACCGTAGCCGGATCTCTGTGACACCTATTAATATGTCCCGTCCCGTTCCCCCCCTTCCCCCCCCCTGCTTACCACTCTACCGGGCTACCACCGCGCTGCTCTTCCAATGACAATCGGGATGTTCAGGCTGTGGCTTTATGCCACGCAGCGTATTATCATTTGTACTAGGAGCTACCTAGGCAATGTGGCTCGTAGCCACGGCTTGACTTCCGCCCACTAGTAAACATATGAGTCGCTTCGGATACCACCCGAGGAAGGCATCTGGGGCGCTGGCGTCAATATACGAACAAGATACAGCAGAAT
This sequence comes from Monosporascus cannonballus, assembly GCA_004154925.1. NCBI lineage: Eukaryota > Fungi > Ascomycota > Sordariomycetes > Xylariales > Monosporascus > Monosporascus cannonballus. The sequence continues at coordinate 3,141 of QJNS01000501.1, forward strand.
ATCCTGCTTTGGATATGTCATTTAGTACTATCCTAGATGAGTTATTGACTTGGTTGCCAGAAAGCCAGAGCCAGGACAACAAGTATGGCAAAGTAGAACTCGGGCGTGCCGGAGAGGATTCGCTGGTCGGACTCATCACGGAGCCCGACCCGCGCATTCCGAGAGGTCTTTGCGGCGTCTCGCCCGTGTCGTCCGTCATCGGACCCCGAAGTCAACAAGAATAAGTGCCGATGCACCAAGAGTCTTCGTCGCATCTTAAGTGAATATTGGGAACGATAAATGCCAGAACTGGCATTTCAATCAAGATACTCACCCGCATTCAGTAATGGTCGCACAAAAGGTTTAATGATTCCTACATACGTAGGTAAGTATGGTAAATGATGGTCTCAGCATCTCCTATCTTAATTATAAATTATACTATTGTAGAAACTCTGACAATATCCTCCGCATAATTGTAACGCTTTGGATCCCGTATATTTTCGCACGATTAACGATGCGGCGCTCTGGTGGACTTGTCCGAATACGGTAGTATCCGAGGCACGTACGATGCATTGGAAGTCCCCAGCCCTATACTTTTTCGAGTCTGGTACAGTAGGCCAGCCAATTGAGAACGAGACAATTGCTTCGGTGGAAAAGGTAATCGTCCCATTCGATTGCTGACATATTCGTGCAAGATGAATGCAACTATGTTATGTGGGGGTCGAATAGCATCGCGGGAACCGCACGATCCGATGCCAGAAAAAGAAGACTACCCGAGTCCTTGAGCAACGTCCCAGACTGGAATCGTTTAGCATCATCACCCCCAAAGTACTGGTACCTCTATTCATTCCACTTCATACGCCTTCAAGGGACACAGTTTCTGCCTATGATCTCTGGAGAGCCAATCCTGAACCTCTTTTCTTGTCCACCTATCTATCTATCATATGCATTCTATACTCGCATGTCGACGGGTCTAGGAGCTCTTAGTTGCCGGTTTTTTAGACAGTAAACCATGCCATGGAAAGTATGTGTGCAATAAGTCGGAGTACATACCTACCTAGGTACCTGCAAAGTAGGTAATTACCTAGTCGGCTCCAAGGCCGTGTTGGCTGGCCGTTCTGGTGAAAAGCGGTTCCCCGTCCTGTCATGTTCCCCACCAGGCGGGATTTGAAAAGTCGCAAGTTCCCTGGACTTACCCTGAAACTCTTCTTCCGTCTTACCAACTTTCCTTTTTCTCAATCGTCCTTTCGCAGCTGGGATCTATAGTCGCCAACGACTCACCACACAGTTGAAAGACTTCTAGTTTCCCGAAACCCCCCAATCATGGACGCCGTCCTTCGTCAGTCCAGGGCCATGTGCCCCTTCCTAAAGAAGGCGTCTCCGGCGACTCTCCGTGCGCTGTCGACGTCGACCCGCCCCCAGGTCTCCCCCTGCGGCGGAACCATCTCCAAACTGCAATTGCTTGGCCAACGATGTCCCGTCATGGGCAAGGCCCTCGCCATTCAGTCCGCCAGGGTTGGCAGGACTGGGATGGTCGGAACCGCGTCTGTCGCCGGGCTGCGCAACTACTCGGGACAGTCAAAGGGGGGGAAGGCCAAGATCCACACCAGCCGCCATAACGAGGCCAGGGCAGTCGATAACCCGGTCTTGAACAGTAAGCACCGCGATAATCAGCAAGGCAGTGAATCATACGCTGACGTGTGACTCGCAGCCCAGTACCCGCCGCCGACCATACCGGTCAATCGCGCATCCGCGGCGACCGTCCCCCGTAGCGCGCCATCGAGCGCATCCTCCAAGTTCGACTACGATGGTTTCTACCAGGCCGAGCTCGATAAGAAGCACAAGGACAAGTCTTACCGTTATTTCAACAACATCAACCGCTTAGCCAAGGAATTTCCGCGCGCTCATGGTGCAAATAAGGAGGAGCGTGTGACGGTTTGGTGCTCCAACGATTACCTCGGAATGGGCAAAAACGAGCAGGTGCTGAAGGCGATGCACGAGACGCTGGACGAGTACGGAGCGGGCGCCGGAGGAACGCGGAATATATCCGGCCACAACAAGCACGCCGTGGAATTGGAGGCGACGCTCGCTGACCTCCACGCCAAGGAGGCCGCGCTAGTCTTCAGCTCGTGCTACGTGGCCAACGATGCGACGCTGGCCACGCTCGGGAGCAAAATGCCCGATTGTGTCATCTTGTCCGACAGCCTGAATCACGCGTCCATGATTCAGGGTATCCGCCACTCCGGAACCAAGAAGATCGTCTTCAAGCACAACGACTTGGAGGATCTCGAGGCCAAGCTGGCCTCCCTTCCCCTTCATGTGCCGAAGATCATCGCTTTCGAGTCCGTCTATAGCATGTGCGGCTCGATCGGCCCCATAGAAGCTATCTGCGACCTTGCGGATAAGTATGGGGCCATCACCTTCCTCGACGAAGTTCATGCGGTTGGTATGTACGGCCCGAGGGGCGCTGGCGTGGCCGAACACCTGGATTTTGAGGCCCACCAGCAGGGGAGGCCCAAAAGCACTATCATGGATCGTGTCGACATCATAACCGGCACGTTGGGCAAAGCCTACGGATGTGTCGGTGGTTACATTGCGGGGACTGCGAAGCTTGTCGATATGATCAGGTCTCTCGCACCTGGGTTTATCTTTACTACCTCCCTCCCCCCGGCAACTATGGCCGGTGCGAGGGCGGCCATCGAATACCAGATGAACTACAACGGCGACAGGAGACTCCAGCAGCTCCACACGCGCGCGGTCAAGGAAGCCCTGGATGCTAGGGACATCCCCGTCATCCCGAACCCGTCGCACATCGTCCCGATCCTGGTCGGGAACGCCGAGCTCGCGAAGCAGGCCTCGGACATGCTGCTCAACGACTACCAGATCTACGTGCAGTCGATCAACTACCCGACCGTGCCCGTAGGCCAGGAGCGCCTGCGGATCACGCCGACCCCGGGCCACACCAGGGAGTACCGCGACCAGCTCGTGCAGGCCGTCGACGAGATCTGGACCAAGCTCGGCATCCGGCGCACCTCGGAGTGGGCGGCCGAGGGCGGCTTCATCGGCGTCGGCGAGACCTCTAACGACAAGAACGCGGAGCAGCCGCTGTGGACCGACGCCCAGCTCGGCATCGACCACCAGGTCGCCAGGGAGATCAGGGCCGAGAGGCCCGCCGCCGGCTTCATGGAGACCCTGCTCGACCGCGAGACTCGGGAGTCGTCGGCCGGGACCGTGAGCACCACCGCCTAGACGGACACGGTTTGCTTCATCTGAATCTATCCGGGCGGTTGTTTGTCTTTCTAGTTAGAAGGGGAGCTCATCGGACCCGAGATCACGTTCCTTCGAGCGTAGTGCGAGGCAGCAGCGGGTGAGGCTTGACATATAGCCTCATGTGCGACATCTTGGCAATTATTCGATTCGATTCTTCCGATCCTGCGCGTCGTGGCCATACTGTGGCCATGCTCTGGCATTTACAAAATATTAAAAGATGGTCAACGCAAGCTTGCTCACAAGCGGCTTTGTGACAAACTTAGCAATACAATCAGCGCCATCTCTTGATTAGATGGACTATGCTCATTGATTGACTACTTATCATGTCTCGTTCTATTGTTGAAATATGTGATATGTTGTGACGTGGAGCAAAGTGAAGAGCCCTCTTATACTGTTTATGGTATTTAAGTCATTCATTGCTCCCTTTATGAGAGCGGATCACATAAGGAGTCTCGGTTCTCTATCACGTGACCGAATTTCCAGCTTGTACGTGGCAATACTGCCCCTATTCCTAGGACCTGATAGTCAGTACGTTGTGTATGCATCTGGCATAATCTCCAATTATGCCCCCTACGCATGGTCCGGAACCCGAGGTCATGGACTCAGGCAGGACGTACTATATATATTCTCCGTCCCTGGGTAGATAGCGAGGTCGACCGGGCGCATCCCTATTTAAGACCATGCTCTCACCCTTTTCTGCGAAGCTGGGCTGTATATGGGATTGAACTAAAACAGCAGAGTACACTCTCACTTTAAGTTTGTCAGCTGACAACCAACCCCCAGCCACTCCCCCTAATTAGCCAACTTTGATGTCAATATGTATGTACGAGGGAAGACCATATACCCACGTATTCTGTTGATTGTAGAACGCATGTTAGCAGAGGCTTCCGCTCCCTAAATAGATAGACCACCAGACGGCTGCACTTCAATGCATGGTGTGGTTGATATCCTGTATTTCAGCACCAGATAAACGACAATCCCTAGCCACTCCCCCTATCCAAGGTTAAGCAGACGAGGGTACTGGATGGAGGTCAAAGCGTAGAAGCCATGGTACGGCCCGCCGTTATGTCCCGTGATTTGCTATTATCACGTCCGTTATTCAAGACAACGTGGTCTTGTACTCTGAAGCACACCTTGTGCTAGGTAGCATGCTTGCTTGGTAGACAACTCTGGGCTGTTCCCCCTATTACTATTAGGCAACATACTCTTTGCTATTACTGCGTACTTATTTTGCGACCCCTTAGAGTACCTTGATCTGGCTTATCTGCCAGATCAAAGGCTCTGGACTACCCCCCCTACTTGACATCAAACAACACGCCTTTCGTCACAACCACCCATGTACGTAGTTTTTGAGCACCCTGGAATACCATGTTCTAACGGGTTTGCCCTATCGACGGCCTTCACCTACTCCCCTTGGTTAAAGCATTGGGTGACTTGGCCTTCGTTACAATTACATAGAGATAAGGGATAGATGCCTAAGATATGAATGAGGTTGCATACGGGAACCTTGGGGGTCTTATAAGTTGTGATAACAGCCAGATAATCAAATCAAATCAAGTGTGCCATGGTCTAATGGTATGGTTAGTTGTGAGGCAAGGTTAGTGGCCCCGAACGAGTGGGTGCGCCTTGTATCACTTCGAGGAGATCACCCAGAGGACTTGGGTTCAGCCCCCATGGTACATACAATAACTTGATTCCAACACCGGTGTCTTTCTTTTTTCTTCTTTTCTTTCTTTCCCTTCTCTGAAACGAAGGCTCTTTGTTTGTAACCTCTGAGGTGCCTTTTGTTAATGGGCTTGCCACATGACTACGTTTTCCGCATCAACCCTTTTTCCATATCTGCCATTCTTTTTAGATCGGGTGTTACGGACTGGAGTGGTTGATGGGAACGCCGTTGATTGGAAGAGTTCTGTCTGAGCCGTCCATTAGTTTTCTGTGTGTGAAGTTACGTTGTAATGTGCAGCCTCATGCATGCCTTCAGGCAACCATATTACAGTCCCTTGGGCAACCGTTTCTTAACATCAACCATTTTTCACACTGATGTTTTCCCACAACAACCACTCTTCTTCATATCGACAACTCGGCCATAACAACGATTTTCTCATATCGAAGACACTATTCACTTTGATCAACTCTTCCTTATAATTGATTCTGTCGAAACCCACCATATCTGCCATGTTGCTGATTACCTGCAAGATCAACCCTTCTTTTCTTTCGTCATGTAACCAATTTTTCCAGAATCAACTGTTCTTTTCATATCGAGAACTCTTCCCTATTCTCCTATTCAGTGTTAAGCACACACACCACTCCCTAGCGCCTTCCCGAAGCGTCAGCCTATCATAACACGCTCACAACTCTTTCATCTCACGCTTCATGTCTTTCTAGTGTATATCTCTCCCCGCAGAGATCCTCCACCAGATTGCTAACGCGTTAGCCACGAAATTCTTAAATGAAGCCCTTCACCTCATCCCATCCTCCAGTAATTGGCACAACCGATCAACGGTTAAAACAACCAACGCCCAGGCTATCCTCCATGTCCTGCCTGACCCAGAAGATGGGGTAGTCTCACGGCAGACGGGAGAACCGCCCACAGCACCACGACCCATGCCACCCCTAGAACCATTTGAGTTGCTCAAAGAGGATGATTACCATAGAGAGCGATAACAAGAAAGGCAACTCACCCTTCAGCTGGTGGTCGAACGCTGTTACCTAACCTTTAACGCGATCATTTATCTTAACGCGACTAATTTAGCTTTAACGCGGCCATGCCAATATAAACGCGACTACTTCAACTTTGACACGGTTACTTCAATTCTATCACAACTTATCTTGCTCTTGAACCCCCCAACGGACACTTCCAAGACATCATCACTTTTCTCTACAGCTGTTACTCGTCTTGGTCACAGATAGCCCTCTCTATACCACCGACAATCCTCTACAAACCTGCTCCTTTCTATATCCATCGTGCTTCTCTATGACCATCACCCTTCTCTGTGATCACCCCCAGGTTTCGAGGTCCACACATTAGCCCACCTCCTGATGCCCACCGGATCCCAAATGCGAAAGTGACATTAGAAAACAGAGAGTGGGCGGAGAGGTTATACGAAAGATCTTCGCTGGGGAGATATAGGGTTGTGACAAGCCTCCGATAGAGGCGCAACAGGGGGCTACTCTTGGGACATATAGGTCAACTTCTAGCTGGCAACACTTAGAGGAGCCTATCAGCATGGGTTCACTGATATTTCGACGCTGAGCCCAAGGCATGGACGAAGAGAGGACATTCGAGAGCTAAAAGCGAGTGCTGGCGGACCGTAGGCCAAGTTTCCAACCCAGCGACACATCACCCACCGCCCCCGAGTCACGAATGGGCCGAGCCGCCAGTCTTCCAGAGAGATATCGGAAATAACCGAGCCGCGGAGGTGGAACGCCAGCATCAGCTAGCCTCCATAACTTTGAAAAGAAGGCAAAAGAAAAGCCCGAAACGGCACTTGGGCTCTACACGAGGAGGCCAACATTCGCCGATAACCGTTCAGCCCAAGGACACTGGTTCAGGAATGCCACGTGGACAGGACATCACTGCTGAACCAAACATCGAAAGCCAGGAGGACGAAGACCATGACAGCGATGACACAGTAGAGACTTCCAGCTAGTTAAGCTTCGGGAAGAACAATGCAACTGTGACCAGAAAGACACCAGATCCCGACGATGCGAAATGAGAGGCCTCAGATACCGAAATGAGGAACAATTGCTCTTCTCCGACGATGACGAGGGGCAATCCCAGGCTGGGGAGACCGGGAATACGGACTCTAAGATGGCGCCTTTGCCGCCTCCCCCCAGCAATCTCAAAAGAATCCAGGGATAGATCCTACAGGCGAGGTCCCTCTATTGTCTCCATGGCGCTCTCAGAAGCCCAAGGCAGATCCTGCTGAAGAATCCTTCTGCTGCAATCCCGGAATGACCAGGAAGCTGAGAGGGGAGACGAATCTCAACCGGCTGATGAGGAGCAGCTTCTTCGTGCCGACGAGCACTACAACTGCGTGGCCAATATTGCCGCCAACCCGGCCCGCGAGCACCCCTCCGGGCATGTCTCAATCTAACTATAGAATGAGAAACCTCCAGGATAAGTTCAACACGCTTTTGGGCAAGATCAGAGTACCGCCTCCGCGTCGAAGGAGGAGGAAAAGACGAAGAATGAGAACGGAGAGGAGAAGAAGGACGCCGAGCACGCCTCCGCCGCTGGTAGTACGACTACCACCACTACTACCACCGCAACCACTACCGGCCCCGCCACGCCTGTCGGTCTGCATCGGTGCCCGTCTCCGTCTCCGCCACCACCGCCGCTGCCTCCGTCCCGACCCTTAGCAGCCCCCTCCCAGCTCGCAGCCCTGCGGCAGGTGTGGGTGCCGTTTCCCCCCCAGCTCGGAAGCGCCCACGTCTGCACGCCCG
>QJNS01000501.1:10845-23106 GCA_004154925.1 Monosporascus cannonballus
CCCCCCGGGGGGGGGGGGGGGGGGGGGGGCCCCCCCCCCCCCCCGGCGCCCGCAACGCGTTGGCCTGCTACCGCCAGCCTAGTTCGTCCCCCTTTTCCTTCTCTTCGGTTTTTCTGTCTTCCCAAGCGTCTATAGGTGCGGCGTAACTAACAGCTAGGCTACATAGGTAGCGTTTGTTTCGCCACGCCTCGTATAGGGGTTATATCCCGTCCGTATACATCTGAAGCTATTCCCGGGAGGTGGTCGGCCAGACCTCCAGCTGTGCCTACCACAGACACGTGCCGGCTAGCCCGCAGGACCAGGGGAGGATGCCGGGCGTGGGGTGGAATCCGGACACCTTACGAGGGCGAAAACCGAATAACCGTCAACTTCCCGATACCCGCCCCGCGCAGGAGGGCCACGATGGCAAGGAGACTACTTCGACCAGCTGTACAAAGTGTAATGGGATGGCCTGTCGAACGAGGAATATGGAATAGGCACAGGAGATATCCCTGTTCCTATGAAACCGCGTCAGTGACTAGTTTGCTCCCCGGTTTGAGCATACCCCTTGCGTACCAAGTGCCTTCCTGTCACCAAATTCTCTCCTGTCACCCGATATTTTCCTGTCACCAAGCACCCTCCTCCCTCTAGCCGCCAAGGTACTGCCCCGGAGGCAACCCGGTAATTACTGGAGCATAGAGCGGTGACCTTGATAGACGAGCAGAGTCGGCCCGGTGACGACGTGTGGACACCCGCCCTGCTTTCCTATCACCAATTACCCTCCTATCACCGACCGCTGAAGCGGACGACGCGTTGATGGATGCCCTGTCGGCGCTTATCAAGAAGAACGTCGACACAGCGGGGGCGGACCAAACATTCGCGCGGAAACTGGACCTCATCTTACGGCATCACCCCAGAGCGCTCATGCACGCCAAGTGGACCCAGGCCCCTGGACTGCATTTCCAGGACGTCCTTCGGCGCGGTCGGGGGGGCTTCGGATCATGGGAAGAGCCTTTTTCACCACTTCTGCGCTTCATCATGCCCAGAAGACAGCTTTGGCGAAGAAAAGAACCACTTTCCAAAGCAGATCATAGAGATGTTCGTCAGCCGCGGCCCAAGTTTGCATTTTTCCGGATGGCGATGGAAGCATGCCGCTCCATATGGCTGCGGCCGTCAGCCAGGATAGCCAGAGCTACAAGAGAACCACCAAACGTCTCTCAGGATGGTCGCTGGGTGGGCTGCTGTCGCTCGAGATGGGGCACCAACTCGCTACGGCGCCTTCGCACGCACAGAAGTTTCGCGTCTTAGGCATGATATTCATCGATAGCGCCTATCCTCGTTACTTGGCAGATGAACACAAGGTTGAGTTACCGCTGCCGAGTGAGCCAATCGCGAAGACGCCGGAGGAGATGGAGACCATGAAGCTCAAGGAGAAAGTCGATCTCAACATGACTCATGCCCGCATGATGGTGCAGCATTGGGATCTTCCTAAGTGGGAGGGAATCGCAGTGCCCCCGACGATAACTCCTGATCGATATTCTCGTTTTTGCTGCTGCTGATACCCACTCTAGAACAACGGGGGTGTGACGCCTCTGATGTTATGGTGTAGTTATATAGACAGCTCCAATGAAGACGATGTCGACGAACGAGTCATGGCGCTGCGACTCTAACGGTCCCCTACCGTCCAGGCCGGTCGGCGACGGCGACGGCACCACCCCGATCAGGCAGCTCTGCGACAGCATGGTCCGTATGACGGCATCGTCTTGGCAGGAAGACGTCAACATGGTTCATGCACCGGATATGCTGCGGATGCTACCGATACTTTCCTGTCATCCATCAATTTCCTATCGTCCTCTTCACGGATTCTACGAACAGACCATGGCAAGAGATCTCCGACAGCCGGCGGATCGTATTTCACGCCGAAAATCAAACGCTTTGGGCCGCCGGCCATGCAAACCAGGGGTACATGTATCGGAATACCCTGCAGCATGGACAAAGACATTACGACTATTTGCAACGCCAACATCCTCATCAGCTACCGCAATAGCACCATAACCCCGCGTCGTGCCGGTTCATCCCGTCTTCAGAGAGAGCCCTCACGTGTATAGTATTAAATTGATCTGAGGTCGAACTTTTATGCATCTCTGTAGCAGTTTCAGTGAGATATCGCCTAGCTTAGGGTGCGGCCGAGTCTTTGCGAACGTCAATACGGCGCCTCCGGTTACTCACATATCCCAGCTTTGGAGCCACCCATACACAAGGGCATCCGGGCTATGGCAAGTTGGGAGAGAGACTGATCCCCTTAGCGACTCCCTCCAGGGTCATGGCCTGATCAGTTATGAGCCCAGGGGCGGATTCGAGCTAGCTTTTGAATCCAGTCTTTGTCCACTTCGAGATCACTCTGAGACTGATATGGTTAAGTGCTATGAGATGCTATTTCGTCACGCAGCAATGGTGCCCTGAATCATTTGAGTACGAGCCTGGGTATGTACTTTGTCTGTCTCTAACTGTACTAAACCTGATCTCCTTAGCAACCCTAGGAGTTCTCCTTTCGCGGAGTACGCGCTCGAGTGTGAGCACACTGCGCGAGTACTGAGACTGCCCCCAAAACTATACTTTGATTTGCAAATACCATCTGAGATCGCTCTCAAGCTGTACTCCAGGTCGGGGTCCTGGCTTGCCTTCCTTAGGATGCACTGAACTACTTCATTGGTGCTGCCGTGGGACTTGGCGCGTGTTCGAGATGCACTTCCCCTCCCTCGTCAAGGTGGTCTTCGATGAATACCCTCGCACGATGGAAGATGTCGAGATACGGCACCCACTGTACCACCTCGTCGGAGGCATGGACGCCAGTATCTCGAGACGAGGACGTCTCCTCTTTTCTTCGTGAAGGGCAAATGACATGCGCTTTCTCTCTTGGAGAGAGGGGTGCCTTCACCTAAAATGGAGATGACGTCTTGAGACGCCAGTGCTGGAAGCAGATACATACAAGTAAACAAGACGGAGAGCCGTCTCAGACAGCTTACTCTTAGCCATGAATATATTCGGGATTTCACTCTAACAATTGGCAGAATCTTAGCCCTTTGTCCTACGCGTGGGGTACCATCAGCGGCAAGAGGAGTGGTTTTAAGCGCCTCCGAACGGAAGATAAGGATGATCGCAGCGCCGCAGCGCCCTCGGCGAAGCGTCCTCGACCCTCTCTCACTCTTCCAACGGACGCAGCGAAAAGTCTAGTGTTGACCCTGGTGGTCGGATGCGGGCTTTCCGCAATGCCGTGTCCCGATCCGTCGACCGGGAAATTCCACGTACATCCATAGGGTCTGAGACATTCCGTCTCCCATTTCCGTTCTTGGCACTCGCCGTCAAAGGGAGATAACGGCTATCATGACATTGACGTCGTTCCCATCGGTTGAGGTTGCAGTCCTCGTAGGAGATTTGCTGCCCAACCAGGTCCCGTTGTTAAGGCGGAGAAGACCAAAGAAGACGGAAGAGAAGGCTTCGTCGCTTCGCTCGCTGGACAGCTCAAGTTGCCATGGCTGGAGAGGGCCGATAGACGGTCTACCTGTTACGGAAAGCATCCCTGGGAACTGGGCGCCCACATAGCCCTCAAAACCAAATAATGGGGCTTGTTAAGCGATTATGCGGCCATATATATCCCCTGTCAGACTGACCTCTGGTCGATCGCTAGGCCAGACTCAACCCCTTAGGCAGATTCCAATGACAACAATATCGCTCCGAGCTGCAGGATTCAAAACCGCGCGGTTTCCCACTACGGTGCTGAACTAAAACCATTTGGTCGTGGATGGCCCTGGTAGCTTCATGACGGTCTAATAGTCGGCATAGACATGTAGGATTCATTGATGTTACTGTTGGTCACGAGGGGTCTCGAACCTGATGTATGTAAATCCTCAGGTCGACTTCCAACCGACTCGTTGAAAATTGGGGCTGAGACCAAGAAAGGAACACCGAGCGGGTCCTTAACGACTGGACAGTCACAACAGGGGTGCGGAGGAGAACACGGTGCCGCAAGGGTAGCGACAGCCGCCGGGGAGTCCCGGGTGAGGAGGAAGTCCGGGAACTTCATATGTTTGGCGCTGGTGGCACAGCGCCCCTTATATGGTCCAAGATCATCAAACGGAATCATCGGTTTATCAAACAATTATGCTACTGTATCGGCATCAAACCAGCCCGTATAACGGCTATAGCACGGTCGGTAGAGATGGAAAGGATAAGGGTATGGAGAGCATAAGGGGTCACAAGTGTGCATTCCAGATACTCTATTTTATCTATCATGGTGAATAATATATAGTAAGCCAAACCTCCGTCTTTACACCTCCCGCGGTTACATCTTGCTCAACAGCGCACTGAGGGCCGTCTTGGTATCGGCGCTCGTCTCCTTGACCAGCTTCGCCATGTCCCTGAACTCGGCGATGCCGGCGTCGCCCATGGTCTCGTAGAGCCAGCTCTCGCTCGAGGCGACGGTGGCGCCCTCGGCGCGCAGGCGCGCGAGCGCAAGGGGCACCTCCTGCTCGTTGCAGCTGCTGACGCCGTCGGCGAGCACGAAGACGTCGTGGCCGGCGGCCAGCAGGTCGAGCGCCGTCTGCGTGACGCAGATGTGCGACTCGATGCCCACGATGACGACCCGGCACTGCGCGGGCGAGTCGGCGACGGACGCCGCCGCGCCGCCGGCCGTGCTGGCGAAGTGCCGCGCCAGCTCCGGAACCCACATGCTGAACTGCGTCTTGTCGATCGTCGTCGCGCCCGCGACCGCCAGCAGCGGCTCCAGCTCCGCCACGGTGCCGCCGAGGCGCGCCGCGTTCTGCGTCGTCACGTACACGGGGATGTTGAGGATCTTGGCCGCGCGCAGGACCTTCTGCGTCGTCAGGACGCTGTAATGGCAGAGGGGCCCAGTGTCAGTCAGTCACTCCCAATCTCTGGAAATCTCGGGACGGATTCGAGATGCTTTTGTGGTGGCCTAGAATTGGATGTCTAAAGCCCGGGTCGGTTTACTATACGTACACTTTGTCAAACTGCCAGATGGCGGGTGCGAACTTGTCTTGCATGTCGCAAACACTGCAGTTGGCCTATCTTAGCCGGGGTTCATACTTAAGTGTCTCCGCCATTAGGCTTAACTGACAAGATGGCCTGGTTCTCTATATATCGTTGTCAGCCATGTTTCCTTAGAAAGGGGAATACGTCGTGCATGCGACGATAGACTCACTGAGGCGTCGCTCAGGGGTAGTTTTGTCCGCCATGTTGGATGAGAACCTCGAGTAAGGACTCAGGCGGAGTGATGCAGCTGGCTTATACAGCTGATAGCTTCGGTTGACTATAAGTCTTGACGGTCTTAGGATATTCGCACACAGTACAGTCATAACAGTCCTATCAGTTTCAGACAATGCGTGGAACTGGGAATTATCGATGAAAATGGATGGCAATTTGATGAAAGACTAAACTTGGTGAGCAAGATCCCGAACGCCGAGCTCGCAACGAAGAATGTTAAAAGCCATTCGCCCCCCACGTTGGAGCGTGGGGTCGGCCCCGACAAGATGTGGGGGAGGAGCTCATGGTCCGGTAGGTGCTTGGCATCGCATACTACAGTATATCCCTATATGTTGTTACTGGCTTAACGCAACTCTGGTGTAACCGATTGGTGGAGCGTCTTCGCTTTTACAAGTAGGGTTTCAGTTTATGGGGCCTAACTTGTAGAGTTGTGTATAGGTAACTTAGGGGGAAAGTGTATATGTGTGTATCTCCAGCTGGTGCTGGGTTGTAATATAGATGAACTGGTTACTGGAGCGCTCAAAACCCGAGATACCCCTGACTCTCATTGTCCACCACGCAACTCCTGCCGGACCTGTTCCAGAGTCCTAACCTGCCTCCCATCCGTAAAATTCCCAGGGTCGAGCCACATCTCCAGCGCCGCGCCGACCTTACCCTCTTCCCAGTCATCGTCAACGACGGAGAACCAGGCGGTATCCCTGCTCCTGCCGTGCACGATGCGGTGTTTGCGGAATAGGCCCTCGTAGACGAATCCGAGCCGCTCGGCGGCGCGCCGGCTCTTCGCGTTGAGCGCGTCGCATTTCCACTCGACACGGCGGTTGCGCAGCTCCTCGAAGGCGTGCTGCATCACCAGCGCCAGCGCCTCGGTCGCCGCCGTCGTGCGCTGCAGTGCCGGCGAGAAGGTCACCCATCCGATCTCTGTGCAGCGGTGCGCAGGCTCGATGTTGAGGTACGAGAGGTAGCCGACGGGCCTGCCGGCCTTCGCTTTTACCGTACCCGCAGCCCCGTCTGAGGGGAGGTCCTGCTTGGGGATCAGAGCGTAGAAGAACGGGTCCTCCGACACGCTGAGCTGCGCTATGTGCTCCGTGAACCGTGATAGCGAGGTGAAGTTCTCGTTCTCCACCGGCATGTAGGTCCACACGGCGCTGTTGGACGGTTCGCAGAGGTGCTCGTAAAGCGCCGGCGCGTGCGCCGTGTCGAGCGGCACAAGGGTCACGTAGCGCCCTTCTATAGTTTGTCGCTCCGGCCTTAAGGCCAGCCGCGCATCAACGGGAGGGCCGAGTGGAACACCTTCAGGCATGATTGCTGCTACGAGTCGTGGACTGTGTTGCCGCTTAACTGAAAAACAATGAGGGTTTCTGTGCCTCGCAACGCCGGATATTGAAGCTTAGGCATTCTCAAATACTGATCGTCAATCGTGTTAACTGCGTATGTTCATTTATATATGCGACTTTATATGCCGGGCGTGGCCTCCAGGGTTCCGGTATGAGTCAGTGAAAGTAGGCCCCGTCAGAGGCGTTTCCAGCAGGGCCAATCACCGGCGGAGCCAACAACGTTGAAGCATACCTAGTAGTAATCAGTAAATCATTCCTGTTCTTGCTGTATTCCGTGAACAAGAAATGTTCAAGAAGAGTGTTGTCTAAGACGGTCGAGAACCCATACAACCTTAGATTCGGTTAGTGCTTTTCCTTAGTACATGCATCATCCACTTCTCGCATAGGATTTCCCTAATCGGCCATGCGTACCCACATTACGCTGGACGATGCGAAGGGATCCCGGGATTAAATATATCATCTAGATTCCCGCGGCAGGCATTATCTCTCTCCTCTTATAGATTACGCTCGTGACCGTGTCCGTTGGATTTGCGATGATGTAGACCAATAAACCACCTTTGGCCCTGTCGTGCAAAGTAAGCGCCTAGCTAGATAATCCCCGAGACCCGTCAAAGCAGAACAGACACCCTCGCCCTCTTCAACCACCCGAGGTCGCCGTCCACAGTTGCCTTCCTGACGCGGTACAGTTCGTCGAGGAACGCGGGCACGAAGGTCCCGGGGCCCCTGACGTGGTCGCGCTCGGCTGCCAGCTCGGCCGCGATGTTGTAGTGCAGGAGAGCGGCTATGACGGCGGGCAGCTTGTCCTCCAGGCTCGCCCCCGCCGCCGCGACGTAGGCCGAGATGGTGGTGCCGAGGCAGCATCCAGTGCCTGTCACCATCCCCAGGTACTCGTGGCCGTTGTCGACGGCGAACACGGGGCTGTCTTCACCCTCGGTCGTTACGTAGTCCGTCTTGCCCGTCGCGACCACAACGTTCTTACGCAGCGTCGCGAGGTCCCGGATCGCGACCCCCAGCTTCGTGGCGTCGGCCTCCCCCGGGCCGCTGTCGACGCCGCGCTGCTGCTGTGCTTCCGTGGCTTGGTCGTCGCTCATTCCGCTCGCCGCGATGCATGCCCGGATCTCCGACTGGTTGCCCTTCAGCACGTCGATGTAGCCGGCGCCCAGTATGGTCTTGGTAGCGGCGCGTCGGACGGCCGTGGCTCCGGCGCTGTAAAAGTGTGACTAGTTTAGCATCGTACCCTAAAACGAACTGCCCGAATATCATATCATATAATCACGAAGCCATTTGCACCGTGACATGAAATAAAAAACAAACAAAGGCAAATCAGACGTACCCCACGGGATCGTAAACCACGGGCCGCCCCGCGCTGTTGTACGCCGCGAGCGCCTTGAGGTAGTTGGCCAATCCCTCGGGGGTGACGGTGCCCATGTTGACGACGAGGGCGCCGCCGAGGCGCGCGAGGTCGGCGGCCTCCTCGCCATAGTTAGCCATGATAGGGCTGGCGCCAACGGCGAGCGCCACGTTGGCCGCGAAGTTCTGCACGACGAGGTTCGTCATATTGTGCGAGAGCGGCGTGCGCGCGGCGACGGCGCGCACGAGGTCCGGGACGCGCCCCAGCAGCTCATCCGTCGTAGTGGTGATGGTACGTCGTGGAGACGGCGGCGCAAAGGGAGGCGGCGTCCTGAAGAGGCGCAGCAGCTCGCGCGACGCGGCCTCCGGGTCCGTGGCTCCCATGATGGCGCTCACGACGGCGACGCCGTCTAGCGAGTGGTGCGGAGCCGGGTTGCTGCTCTGCCACGCCACGCGCGACGCGTTGGAGGCGTTGATGCCGCCGATGCAGACCGTCTTCACGGGCGATTCCGCCGGGATCCGGAGAAGGATCTGCTGCAGCCCGTCGACGCCGATGATGCTCTTCGTATTCTCCTTTCTTCATCCCCGGGCTGTTTGTCAGCGACGCCACCTAAGGCGAATGAGCTTCCCTAGCGGGTATAGGGGAGGAAAAGTGGCGAGAGGGAAGGGGTTCTTACGTCGCCGTCGCAAACACGGTCCCTATCCCCAGGTAGTCAGCGCCGCCCCTGCACGCTTCTAGCATCTCGTCGACGTTGCTGACGGAGACGCCGATGATCTTATCTTCCCCGAGAAGACTGCGCGCGGTAGCCAGATCTACAATTTCATCAACCATGTCAGTTACACAGTCTTCAAATCCCGCTCCCTCCTCATCCTGCCCCCTTCTTCCCAAAATCTCTCCCCTGTCCGTTCACCCAACCCCCGCGTCACATCCTATGCCCAAGTTCCAAAAGTGTGAAGAAAAAAAAAACAAAAACAAAAACACCAAAACCTGAAGCCAGAAAAGAGCTCACCGACGTCATGCTGCCCGATATGCACGCCCTCGCAGCCGACAGCGAGCGCGATGTCGACGCGGTCGTTGACGAGGAGCGGGACGCCGGCGCGCTGCGTGAGCGCGTGCAGCCGGCGCGCCGTGGCCACGAGGACGCCCGTGTCGCCCGTCTTGTCGCGGTACTGGACGCAGGTCACGCTGCCGCGCGGCGGCAGCGCGGCCTCGACCACGGCGCAGACGTCCCTGCCGGGACCGAGCACGGCCGGCGTCGAGTCCGTCACCAGGTACAGCGAGTAGTCGACGTCTTGTTTCCTCATGTCTTTTTCTCTCCGGATCCCATACGTCGTTTCCTTTACCTCTTCTTTTCCTTTGGTAATCCGTGGATTCTCCGGCTTCGGATTCATCCACCTGCAAGCGTTGATGTCATATTATAGTTACATTTTGCATGGCTTACTCCCCTCCTAAAAAATGAGCCGATTTATGTACATATCTCTTAATAAGCGGGTCATGTTTTCTTGGGGTTATTTAATTTTACCTAGCATAGGGACAGAGCTGGGCCATGGCATTAGACTAGTGCGGTATATGCCGTGGACATGACAAAACCACCAGATAGCCAATTAGTCCAGCAATATAGAAGTGCTGTGACGCAGCTTTTCACTTATTGAATTATGTTTTCATTCATCTCTACTTGCTACAGTAGGAAGAAGCGTTGGTGTGAGGGGATGGATATCTGGCCCCAACAGCAACTGGATGCGTCATATTGCACCCACGGTCGTATTCGGAGATTTTCACTCTGCCGTTGTAGGTGTCCGAGGTTTGTTGGAGGATGGGTTCATCCACGAGAAAGCCGAGGCACCACCCACGGGGTTTGCAGACGTGCGCGGCGTGCCCGGCGTGCTACGACTCTCACGAGCTGTCGGGGTGGGTGTCGATCTTGTCTCTGTGCTGATACTGACCGTTCGCTTCGCCTCCCATCGAATCGTATTGGTGCCGCTGCTGTTCTCGGCTCCAACTTGACTCTTGCGTCGAAGTTCGCCGCCGCTGGTTTTGGGGGGTTGAGGCGGTTCGTAAGCTGCCCCAGTCCGTGCCGAAGACGTTGTACTTGATCTCATCGGCTTTAAGACCTTCATGTTACGTCCCCCACGTGCAGCCGGCTGATATCCACTCAAAGGTGCGTTCTCTTTCTGCTCGTGCCCGTTAATAGCGGTGCCCTGGCGCCATGAGTTCCAGATGCCGCTTGCCGCCGAAGGACGCCGAGTGCTATCACCCGAATTGTCACTCGCCTGGGTCCCTTGCTCTTTCGTCGATGATTCGGAGCCTCCGGTTTCCTTCTCTTGTCGCTCGCTTTCACCACCACTCTCCGACAGGTTGCATGTTCCAACATTTCCTGTGGATCTGATCAGTCGGTCCGAAGATGATGCTGCAGTCTCTTGCACATCTTGATTACTCTGCGAGTCCTTTGCCTGAGCTGTCTCATTGACCTCGGCGGCCGCTGACTGCTGCTTCGATTCGCCCAGCACAAAGGGGCGGGCGGTAGCGTTAAGCTTAGGTTTCTCCGGAAGTACTACCATGGTCCGGATGTTCTTGAACACTCCATTGTCCTCGGGCCGCACGAAGGGAACCGACAACTTCTCACGGTCACTGCTGTAGAGGGTCAATCGGTTCTGGGAGAAGAGAACGTCGGCGGAGTGTTCTCTCAGAGTCTCGCTGCCGATAAAGATGCGAATAGCCTTCTTAGCTTCAGCATTTTCTGCCTGGTCCATCCCCGCTACCTCGAACGTAGCCATGAGACTCGGCATCTGCGGCGCCGGACTTATCCCTCGGGAGCTCGAATGTGATACCGTGGCCTCAGTCAGATAGACGGGCAAACGAATTCGCTGGACGCCGTCCAAGTCTCTATGGATATCATCCACCAAGTCCAGCTCCTTGATTAAAGAATACTCCAGCATTGATTTTTGGGAGCCCGTACAGATATTCGCGTAGAGCAAGGTATCATGTGCAAAGTTGGCGGTTAGCCAGCATCGGATGATAGACGGCACAGAGCCCAGCACAAAAAAGCTAGGCGGCGGCTCCGGAACACCCATTGGGGAGTCATCGTCATGGGCCCCGGGTGTGAAGGTGGTATCCAGACCGAGGCTGCTTCCGCGACCAGAGGCAACCGAATGGTGGGAATGAACGGAGTGCACCGAATGGCCTGCGGAACTGTGTCGACCATCTGACTTGTGCGAGAGTGATCGTTCCATCATGCCACGGTCGCCGAGAACGCTTCCAGGTCTTATCGGCCCAAAATCGCCCGACTGCCGACCGTTTTGCGCCCAACTTGAGCCCTGCAACGCGCTCTCATCAAAGCGAACGCTGTTGGCTCGAGATGCTGCCCCACGCCTGGCGGGTTCATCCTCAGCATCAAGATGTAGACTACCAATAAGGCTTTGTCCTTGCTCCTCAAAGTTGTCAAACATGTCGTTCGGGGGCATTGAAAGTGGTCCTACACGAAATACGTTAGAAACGAGACTAATAGTTAAGAGATGCTGAAATACGAACCATGCTGCGGCGTGCCACCTAGCGCACTCGGAAAGGGCGAATTCCAAGCGGACTTGATGGCGGCGTCATCGGCCTGGCGCTTCTCCAAGCGGGACAGTCTTTCGGAGTGGCTATTCTGTACGACCTGCATCTGCTTAAGGTCCATATGGACGCTGTAGAGTTCTTCGCGGGTGACTGCGTAGCGAGGATCCATTCCTGGTCTCGAAGTTACACCCGCTTGTGGACTAGGGGGAGTTGGCGGCTGACCAGACGAAGCGAACGCAGGGTTGTCTTGGAGATTCAAACCCGCTGGGAGGTTAAACAGTATGCGAGACTAGACAGAAGAGAGCTTCGGTAACAAGCTCATAGCATTGACCACGAACGAATACAAGATTGTCGCCCATCAACTAGTAGTCATGCGGCAAGTAGTCCGGTCGCGGCGTTTTCCCTCCTGCTTGCAATACTACTTGTGGCCTCAATCAGTTGCTGGAATTCGAAGTACGAGGTCCACCGGCGCCTCCGCATCCCAGAAGCCCAAACGGCCCCTTGGCGAATTGTGTCCGGTGCCGCAACCCCCTCTTTGATATCGATCTTCACTGAATGTTTAGGAGTGTCACGGATAACTACGGCTCGGAGCGGGACGTGTGGGCTCTAGGCAGGTCCCCTGAGCAAAATAGGGCAAGGAGCGGGAAGTTATGCTGTCGCGGTCCTCTTCTACAGGGTGATATAGGCGTCGAGGGTTCTTGGGAGGATTTGCACACGCTGAGTGGCAACTCGTCAAAGTCAATTTTGGGGGGGGGGGGGGGG
>QJNS01000502.1:0-23071 GCA_004154925.1 Monosporascus cannonballus
CCTAACCCTAACCCTAACCCTAACCCTAACCCTAACCCTTATTTTAATGGATTATCTTAAAAGATATTTAAAAAAAATTTCGGATTTTATTAATTATATTTTCGGCAAATACGAAAATTTTAAAGAAAAAATAAAAGCTTTATTTGAAAATCCAAATAAGGAATAAGATATTATTAAGTAATTCCATTTTTTTTACTAAACTAAGTTAGCCGTTAAATATACGATTAAATTTAACCGTTTGGCCGCCATTTCGAATTTACCGGAAAACGCGTTATTTTACTTTTATTATGATAATTTAAAGCCTTTAATTAAAGATAAAATATATAAAGTATTTAAGGTTAAATCTTTTACGAAGTATACCTATAAGGTTATTATTATTAATAAATAAGTTTTTAACCGGTATTTCGAGAAAAAAAGAATTAACAGACGAGATAATAACAAAGGTTCGAAAAGCCAAAATAAGAAGAACAAAGGTAAACCTTAAAAAGAAGCAAATTCTGCTTTAAAGGAACCCAAAAAAAACAAATTTAAAGTAAAATGTTTTAATTATGGCAAAAAGAGATATTTCAAAAGCAAATATCGTTTTTTTATTAAGAAAAACTTTAAGAAAAAAAATTCCTTAACCCTAGAAAAAAGTCAAAATAATTAAATAAGAAACCGACAGTAAGGTAAAAAAAAGGAGAAAAAAGTTAATTCGATTTCCTCCCAGCCAAAATTTATTATTGCTATAATTATTCAGATTTCCAACCATATCCCAAAATACGAAAATTATTTAATTTGCCAGGATTTTAAAGTTAAAGTTTATAAGTATTACTTAAGATAAACGGCTTTTAAAATAATTATAAAATTAAGATATCTTTATTATTTTAATATATAAAAATATAAAATATATAATATAAACGGTTAATTTTAACCAAATATTAATAATTACGGATAATTATCTTTAATGTTTTATAAATTCCTAAAATACATTATTTATTAAAAAATATTATCTGTAAACCTTTACGACTTGTTATATTTTATTATTTGCTATTAAGATAATTATTTCGTTTATTTTAAAATTAAGGAAAATAATAATTTTTAGTTTAAATAAAATAAAAAGATATTTACCGAATTTAATAATAAATACAGATATATAAAAATTTTCCGATAACCAAAATACCTTATATTTTATTATTTATATCCTAATTTAAAACGGAATCGGAAAATTATATTATAAGGATATTTATATTATGTCCCGATATTTTACATTTAATACGAATTCTTAAATATGGGAATACCTTTTTCGGAGGTATACCTTTTCGACCTTATAACTTAAAAAATATAAAACCAAAAAATGGGCCAAAAAAATAATTACCTTTAGATATTAATTAGGCAAAAAAAATAATATAAATATATAAATAATTATTATACCAAATACGTAATTAAAAAAACCCGAAAATAAAAAGACCTTTTTGCAAATAAACCGTATTAATTAAAAAATAATAAAAGCTTTTAAAAATAAGGTATCGAAAAACTTTAATATATAAAACCTTATATAAGGTAATAAAAGGATTACGTAATTAAATAAAAATTCCTTTTCGATATAAAAACAAAACGTTTAAAGTTATAATTAATTTAAAAACCGAAAAAAATTTTATTTTTTTAATAATCACAAAAAAATATTAAATTCCCTAAAAATATAAATTAAGGTTTTACAAATTATAAACGGTAAACGGAAACTTATTTATATACGAAAACGGACGAATCCTTCGGAAAATTAAAGAACTCCCCGTATAGATTTAAAGATACCAAAAATGGATTTCGCTAAATATTACCGATATTTCCGGATACGATATTATTTTAGAAATATTATAATTTAAATTTAATAATCCATATATTAACTAAAAGTATTAAATATTTTTATAAAAAAGTAAGTTACCCGAAAGAAATAACCAAAAAATTTATTATATTATTAAAAAAGTCCAGATTATAAATTAACTTTTCATAATATTACTTAAGTATTAACAGTTCAAAAAATTATTTAAAAATAAAAAAAATTACGAATTATTATTTTATAATTAATAAGATTATAAAATACTTATTAAAGAAAAATATTATCCTAAATTTTACAAAATTTACCATATAAACCTTAATAAGTTAAAAACCTTATAAAAATATTTAATTCGATTTAAAAAAAGGATACATTTAACCTTTTAATTCCCTAACTGGATATCCTGTCCTTATAATACCAAAAACCAAAAATAAAAAACAAAAAATCGATAAAAACGGAAATTTAATTTTTAAAAAAGTAATTAATTATTAACAATTAAACGATATTACGATAAAGAACGGATAACTTTTAACCTTTATAAATACGTTAAAAAATATTAATAAAGCAAAATAATTTATTGTACTTAATTTCCGAAACGGATATTACCGTATTAAAATAACCAAAAAAAATAAAAAACGGCATTTAAAACAATATATGGATTTTACGAATACAAAGTAATGCCTATAGGATTTATTAATATTCCCGTCAACTTCTAACACCTAATAATAATTACATTCAAAAAATTTCTGGATAAATTTGTTTTCGTTTATCTTCATAATATCCTTATTTACTCCGAGACTCTGGAAAAATACAAAAAGTATATTACCTAAATGCTCCAAACGCTAAATAAAGCAAATATCCGAATTAATCCGGCCAAAAATATATAGCATATGCAAAAACTGGACTTTTTAAAATATACTTTTATTTCCGGCCAAATTCAAATTTAACGCTTTAAAATAAAAATAATTAAGGATTAACTTATCCTTAATAAAGTAACCATTATCGATATCCGGCAAATCTTAAAATTTACGGATTATGTACATAACTTAATTAAGGGATACGAAAATATAATCAAATTATTAACGAAATTTACTACCAAAAAGTACGTAAAAAAAAATTTAAACTTTCAAAAAAAGCAAGAAAAACATTCTAGATTTTAAAAGATATAATTATTAACAAACCCATAATAAGATTACTTAACGCCGACAAAAAAAACGCCTAAAAACGGATATTTTAAATTACGCATTAAGTACCGTTTTAAAATAGCTAAAAATAACGGCAAATAATACCTAATAACATATTACTTAAAAGTACTCCGAAATATAAAACTTAAATACCTAATTTACGATAAGGAATTATTGGCGATTATTAATACCTTTAAGGAATGAAAGCTTTTTTTAACGGAACGAAAAAACTTTTCGACATTTACTTTAATTATAAAAACTTTATTTAATTTATAAAAACATAAAAACTAAATAAAAAATATAAAGCTTAAATAATTTTTCTATTAAACTTTAACTTTAAAATATATTATATTAAAAAAAAAGAAAATATCCAGGCAGATATTCTTAATCGTAAAAGCAATTACGACTTTAAAGTTCCTAAAAAAAATATATAAATATTATAATATAATTAAAATAATATTATATAATTATATAAAATTCTAAAAAGCCATTACCTAAACTTTTAATACGGTTCCAAAATTCCTACGATAAAAAAAAACAAAAAAAGTTTAATAATTAAAAAAATAATTAAAAGATTAACTGCTGTACCATAGTAAAATTTATATTCCCAGGGATTAACAAAAATAATTCGTAAAGGAATTTTACGAAAACCTATTATACGGATACCAAGGAATTTTCAAAATTACTAAATAACTATAAGAAAAATATAACTTTTTAAAATGAAGCCGTATAATTAAAAAAATAATTAAAAATTACAACATTTATAATAAAATTAAGGCAGTACGTTATAAGCCCTATAAGCTATTATAACTTATTAATATTTTTAATAAAATATAAAATATTATAACTTAAAATTTTATTATTAATTTATTTTTATTTAAAAAGCTAATTATTAAAATTAAATACAATAAAATATAAATAATTGTCGATAAACTTACTAAGTATGGGTATTTTTTATTTTTTTAAAAAAAATATAACGGCAAAATAATTAATTTACGCTTTTATTAAATATTACCTGGATAAATACGGAATATTAAAAAAAATCGTTTTTAATAAAAATACGTTATTTACTTTAAAATTCGGCATTAATTTTTTTAAATAAATTAATATTAAATTTAAATTTTTAATAACGTATTAACTTTAAATAAATAAATAAACCGAACGACTTAATTAAACTTTAAAATAATATTTCCGAAATTACGTTAATTATTAATAAAATAATTAAATAAAACTTTTACTATTAATATAAATAATTATAATATATCGGTTAACGAAAATATAAGCATATCCCCTTATATAACCGTATATAAACATAAAACATAAATAAAACAACCTAAATAACCGCTTAATAAAACATCAAAAATTATTACGATTACCTTAAAAATAAAAACGTTAATAACGGAAATCAAAACGATTTAAACCCGTTTCCAAAATAAATTATAATTTTTTTAATAACGACTAACCCAATATTATAATAAAAAAAATTAAGGGATTAATTTTAACAAAAAAAACAAAATTTATTTGCTACGCCAAAAACAAAACGCGATCTTGAACATCTTATAAATCAAAACGAAAAAACCTAATAACAAATTTAATTTTAAAAGATTTGGCCAGTTTAAAATTAAAAAAGTTATTTCAAAAACTAATTACGGATTATCGCTACCCAAAAACATAAAAATATACCTTATTTTCCATATTTCTTTACATAAACCAATACCTAAAAACGCCCCGTTAAAAACAAATTTGGAATTTGAAAAAAACTTTAACAAATACAAAATCGAACAAATATTAAATTTTAAAATAATTAAAAATAAAATTTAATAACTGGTTAAATAAAAAAGATATTTATATAAAAATAATATATAAGAATTACTTAACCATTTAACAAATATAATAAACCTAATTAAAACGTTTTACCGCCAAAATCCTAACCAACCGTCTTTAACGCAGCCAAAGTCGTAGGCGATAACGGTCCCCCGTTCAAATTTAGCCCTACGGCGTTTCAGTCGAAAAAAATAAACGCCTTTACGATAGCGTCCATCTCCAAAACAAACCGTACCTGTTCCGCTTTAACGCGGTAACGCTTTTCTTTTAATCTTTCTTATTTTTCTAATTAATTTAACTTATACCCCTTTTTTAAAATTACAAAGGCCTTTTTGTCAAAAACGTCTTATTACAATTAAAAACGTTTTAACTAATTAACGAACTCTTTTATTTTCTTTTCGGCAGCCTCCTAATACGCTATTAGAAAGTTCTGCACCTTACGTTACTTTTTTTACAAACGTATTTTTTCCTCCCCAATTTTAATTAACGAATTTATAATTAATACATTATAAAACGGACGTTAACGGCAAGTACAATAATTACAATTCGGGATATTAACCAAATAAAAACAATCGGGCTACTTAAAATAAAAATAATTTAAATACGAAATAACTTAAAAACTAAACGTTTTAATAAAATCAACGTATCTATTACGGAATTCGCGTTAATTTAATTGCGGTTTTTTTTCTTTTTTTTAATATGATTTATTATAATAAAAATTAATAAAGGCTTTAAGGGAAATCTTTTTAGCTATTAAAAAGCGGCCATTTACGGTTCTTATCTTTAGAACAAAAATCCTTAAAAAAAGGAAATAATATTACAAGAACCAGGGTTCCTATTTCCAAGAAACTTACTTTTAAGACCTAGCGCAAACCTATTACGGCTAAACTCCGGATAGGGAAACTTGGCTTATTCCGTGATCTAAATAATCTAAATAATTTAACCAAATTACATAAATTATATAGATTTACGACATACTTATTTTGGCAATTGGGATATATAATAAATCGGTTTCTTATATAAATAATACTTACCTAGTTTCGTTCTTTAGTTATTAATCTAAACTTTCAGTTTAAAGGCAACCGCACCGTTTTCTCATTAAGGGAAAAATCTTTAAATCTCTTTAACGAATAGACCACTAAATCATTTCTCGCCTTATTATTACCTGCAAATCAAGACCCCATTTCGGATACTGCTTATACCTCCAGGTGGATATATAACAGGTTCGTTACAATAACCTAGTCTTATAATAAAAAAATTAAAGGACCAATTTTATCAAAAGGAAATAAGGTTTACCTATTACACTAAAAACAAAACGCAACCTTAAATATTTTATAAATTAAAATAAAAAAATCTAATAATAAATTAAATTTTAAAAAGCTTAATCGGGTTAAACTAAACGAAGTTATTTCTAAAACCAATTAAAAACTGTCGTTACCTAAAAACATAAGAATATATCTTATTTGCCATATTTTCCTACTTAAACCAGCTTTAAAAACGCCCCTTTAAAAACAAGCCTGGAAGTTGAAAAAGATGATAACGACGAATACGAAGTTAAAAAAAATACTGGATTCTAAAATAGTCAAAAACAAAGTCCAATATCTAATTAAATAGAAAAGGTATTTATATGAAAAAAACACTTGGAAACCACTTAAATACTTAACAAACGCAATGGACTTGATTAAAACGTTCCATTGCCAAAATCTTAACCAACCGACTCTAGCGCGGCCAAGGTCGCAGGCGATAACGGCCCCCCACTTATATTCAACCTTGCGTCACTCTAATCGAAGAAAATAAAAGCCTCCGCGATAACGTCCATTTTTAAAGTAAGTTAAGTTTGCTCTGTATTTATGCAACGCTGTTTTTTTTTTCAGCTTTTCTTGCTTTTTTAATTAATCCAGTTTATATCTTTCCTTTAAAATAATCACGACCGTCTTTTTCAAAAGCTCCTATAAAAAATATAAACGTTTTAATCGACTAATAAATTACTAGGACTTTTCCTTTCGACGACGGAATATCTCTTCCTAATGCTAGCGTAAATCGTTTAACTTATTTTCAACAACTTCTTGATACGCTATAAAACCGTTCTTAACCTTACGTTATTCTTTCTCTAAGCGGTTACGTTCTTCACCTAGTTTCGTCAAAATGTTCATAATCAAAACGTTTCAAGCGAAACGTTAACGGCGGGTATAAGAATTACAATTCAGAATATTAAAAATGTAAAAATATTCAGAATCACCTAAACGAATATAATTTAAACAAGAAAAACCCTTAAAGCCGAATTTCTTAATTGAATCAACTCGAACTTCGCGAAAATCGCGTTAGTTTAAACGAGGTTTTTTTTTTCTTTTTTTCTTTTTTTTTCGAATACAGTCTGTTATAATAAAATTAATTAAGAAATCTTCAAGAACTTTTTCTAATAAATAAAACGGCCACTTACGGTTCTTATCTTTAGGACAAAGATCCTTAAAAAAAGGAAATAATATTACAGGAACAAAGGTTCCTATTTCGAAAAAATCTACCTTTAAAAACTTAACGCGAACCTGTTACGGCTGAACCCCGGACGAAAAAACTTGGCTTTTAAGATGATTTAATTAATCCAGATAATCCAAGTAATCTGAAACCAAATCACGTAAATCACATAAATCTACGACATACTTACTATAAAAAGAATAAATATATAATGGATCGGTCTTTTATATAAATAGCACCTACTTAATTTCTTTTTTTAACTATTAATCTAAGTCTTTAATCAAAAGTAACGTTTTCTAATTAAAAAAAAAGTACATAAACCTTTTTAACGAACAGACTACTAAATTATTCCTCGCCCTATTATTACCTGCATATTAAGACCCCATCTCGGATACTGCTCATACTTCTAGGTAGATATATAACAGGTTCGTTACAAAAGATAGCTAAGAGAAAAATCTTAATTCATTATATTTAGAATGTAGATCATTAATAATTAAAGTGTTAAAATATAATAAATGGTAATATACTTAAGGATAACCTTTCAACGAAAAAGAGCTTTTTAATATATATATATATATATAACTAGGACTTTTTAATTAACTGAAATTAATTATAGTCGTAGTACTTTATTTTATTTAAGTCTTTTATACGGTAAAAAACGTTTTTATTTTATTATTCAAAATAATAATTTATGAAAGCTGTAATAAATATAAAATAGATTTATTTTTATTAAATTTTTTAAAACAATATAATTTTAAGTATGTTTAATTTAAATTTTGGTTTTATTTTTTTAGCTAACGTTTTGCGTTGTAAAAGTTTCTTTTTCAGTTTTTTAAGCTTTATTTTTTAATTATTAAGCACTAACTAACGTTTTGAACTTTTTTTAGCCCGGCTAATATAGAATAAAGTAAAGTTCTAGCCGTTTTTTTTATAATTTAATATAATTTTATTTATTTATTAAGACGAGGTTTTATACGGTTTCCTAATATAGTTTAAGTACGTTAATAATTAATCGGCAAGCGAAATATATATTTTGCTCTAATACTATACTGTGATTTTCGTTTTAGTTCGAAGCCGTTTTAAAATTAACGAAATATATAAATATCTTAAATAAAAAAATAAAGAAAACTCTGAAATATTTTTAAAAATAAGCTATAAACGTTTATTAAGCTAAAGTTCTTTAGCTATTTTTATTATAATTTTTATTATTTATGTCTGCATATTATTTGATTTTTTTTGAGGTTTTTAACTTAACGTACTACACCAGCTCGCGAGCCAAACCACCTCGCGAACCGTTTTTGTCAACATATCAACTACCTCACTTTAATCACCAAATTTCCAACACCAACAATATGGAACGTCTTACAAAAGAATCTAAAATAAACCTAGCCATCTAGGCGAAAAAACGAAAACCGGAACTTAGCTTTAAAAAGTTATATTCGATATATAACATCCCCGAATTTACTTTAAAAGCTCGATACTACGGTCGATACGCCCGAACCGACATTATTCCCAAATTGCGAAAATTAACGTTAACGGAAAAGGAGTCCATTATCGAAAAGGTTTTTAACCTAAATATACGAATATTTCCTATCAGGCTTTAATATGTTAAAAATATAGCAAATTTATTACTTACGTAATACGTTATAAAACGGGTTAGGATTAATTAGGTATCGAAATTTGTTAAACGGCAAAAAAATTCAAAACGTATTTAAATTAAAAAATCAATTATTAAAAAATATTATGCGAAAATCCAGAAATATTTCGTAAATAATTCGAACTTATTCGGAATATAATTGCAAAATATAATATCGCAAAAGAAAATATTTATAATTTTAATAAAACGAAATTTTTAATAAGGTTTTTTATAATAATAAGTATAATAATTACTAATATTAAAAAACGTAAAAAACTTAAATAAACATAATAAAGGAATCGGGAATAATTTACGGTAATATAAGCTATTAATTCTTAAAGCTGGGCCTTACCTTTATTTATTATCCTTACCGGGAAAAATTATTTTTTTCGTTAATTCGCCGATAACCCATTTTTATTTAATTAAAAATTTATTATAAGCGAAAACGGCTGGACGATAAATAAATTAGGTTGAAAATAAAGCAAGTATTTCGATAAATATATTAAAACGTATATTAAAAGTACAAAACGTTTTTTTATTTTTAATAATTACAAAAATTATTATTCGATAAAATTCGAAAAATATTACCCAAATAATGGTATTATTACGTTTTATATGCTAACTTATTCCTTTTATTGGTTTTAATCTTTTAACGTATCCCGTTTTTCTATTTTAAAACGTATTTATTTATTTTATATCGAAAATTTAATATAACGTTATTATACTTATATTGTAAAAAAAGATTTCCTCGCCGGCTTTCATAACGCGTTTAAAACTGCCATAACGACCGATAATATTAAATCCAGATTCGCAAAAACAAAATTTATTTTATTTAATCTTAATCGCGTTTTTTCCGAATTAAAAATTCCAGTTATACTTATACTGACCGTTTCGCCGCTTATTTCTATTAATTCCGTTATTTCCCTATTTACGAAAACCCCTAAAAATATTATTAAAATAACTTAACGGAAACGTTATTTGCAAAGAAAAATCAAAAATCACTAGGGTAGTTCGCCAATAAAAATAATTAAATTAATTAATTTTTTAATAAAAAATATCTTATTACTTTTGTACGAAATTGCCTTTTTTAAAAAAGAAAACGGCCAGTTACGCGAAATAAACCATATTCTTAATAAACGTCAAAAAACCAAAAATAAACGCCTTTAAAAAAAAACATTTATTATAAAGGAAGTATAAATTTTCATAATTATAAAAGAAAATAATAATAAATAATTGCAGCTAATAACGGCTAAAGGTAATTGTCGTAAAAGGGTTTAGGCGAAAAAACGAAAATATAACGTTTACGGCAAGCCCGGACATAATGTACGTATTTATAAAAAAAGTTATAGGTACGTTTAGCGAAAAAAAATCTAATTAATTTTTGTCGATTTGGTATAGTGTGGTTAATTAAATTAAGTTTGTTGTCGTAAAGTGCCAAAAAACGGCTCGCGAGGTGGTTTGGCTTGCGAGCTGGTGTAGTACGTTATGTTTTTAATATTATTTGCATTTTTCTATAAGTTTAAATTTTATAAAATAATAATAATAATAATAATAATATATATAAATGTATATATTATTAAGATAATATATGTTTAGCTTAATTATTTTTTTAATATTTTAAATCGTTTATACGTAAGAATAAATTATCGAAACTAATTTGTTTTTAATTTTACTGATAAAGTCTGAGAATTTTTTTGTATCGTTTATTTAAACGTAAATTATCGAATATTATAAAAATACGTTTTAATTGCAAATATAGGATATTAAGTTAATATTAATAGCTTTAAGTTATTTTTAATAATTAATAATAATATATATTTCTATATCAATCAAATTTAAATTTAAATTTTAAATTATTTTTTAGCTTTATTATATAGTAAGTTCAATTTATAAAGTAACTAGTTTTAAGAATATAAATTTTTTCAATTTTAATTACTTTATAAATAATTAAACATATTAATATAATGATGCTGATTAATTAGGTGTATTTTTTTAAAAAAAATATAATAATATTTTATACTAATATTATTACAGTATTATGCTGAAGTTTGAAATTATTGGTAAATTAAAATAATAGTTTAAATTAGTTTCAAAAACGATTACCTTTTGATTATAAAAAGTAGTAAGTATGAACCGGTTAAAATCGATTCAGTATTTAATATAAGTAATAAAAATAAAAAGTAAATTATCGTAATATGAATCTTTTTATAACTTTTTTAATCTTATCGAGGTTTACGAGTTTGATATTAGTAATCTTATTTAAATTCTCAGATCGAAATTACTTGATTTTTATAAGGTTAAACTTAAAGTTGATTTCTTATTGTTTTTTTCGAAATTCCTTTGAACGACGAGAAAGCCATGATATATGTAGCAGGGCCGATTAGTGTGCATGGATGTGTGTAGAGAGATCTGGGTATATAGTTGTCGCAGAAGAAATTTTAAGGCTATATTGATAGCTTTGACTTTAAGAAGAGAAGATCTTCCCAAGCCGCTAAAGCTGATCGAAGCCCTTTTTATAGCCCCTGGTAGAGCTCACCTGTTATGGCTGCACCATATCGTTGTGCCAGGGGCAAAAGATTGGCCGAATGTTCGCAATTGTGGCAATCATTCTAGTGCTTACAGCTGTATATATACTAGAGCCTGTTCTGTACCCCCAAATCGTAACATCACCAGGGGTGTCTGATAGGAGCCCTTTAGACCCCCATTTTTCTCATAACAATTGTAGACAGAGAATCGTAGTGCAGGTGCGTGGGTATGAGATATGGTTGATAGATTATAAAAGCAGTACAAGTGTTAGAGAATGTCGAATCGCGATAATAAAAATACCAGCAATTAATTAGTAATATGTTTGCTGTTTCTAATCGGGGTTTTTTTAAAAAAAAATCTCTGTACGCTAAGAAAATTTCAGAAAATTTTATTTAATATTGTTAAAAAAGGTATTGTAGGTTATTATTATTTTTGATTAACTATATATAAGTATTTTCATTTCTGTACTTTTTTAAACTTTAACTTTTAAAATCTTTTACTTGTTATTAACAATATTTATTACTTATTTATATATATTAATCTTTATATTTATATATATTTCTTTTTTATATTAATATGTTTTATTTAATTATTACAAATATTTTTAAATAATTTAAATCTTTTAAACACTAAAGTTTTTGTATTAATGCATATTTTAAAAATTAGATTAAAAAGATAAGTTACTTCTTAATTAAAAACAATGTTTTTCAATATTAGTAAAAATAATTAAATAAAATATAACTAATATTTTTAAAACCTTACTCGTATTTTAATATATTATCCTTACCTTTTCGAAATTTTGAAAAAGTTTAGATTTATTAAACTTTTTATTTATAAGATAAATAAATTTTTAATTTCATTTTTTTTGTGAAACAATAAACTTTCTATTAATTTATTTGAAATTCGAAAAGACTAAAACTTTATTTATTGTTAAGATTTTATATTTAAGTGATATTTTTTAATTATATTAATATCGAAATATTACTATAAATAATAGTTATTTTCTTTTCATAGTTTTTATAAAACATAAGTTATTTTTTAAAGTTTATTAATTTTAATAAAAAAATAATATTTTATTAAAAATAATTTAATGTTTTTCTTAAGTTTAAATGGTGTTAAGAAATTCTTTAAAAACTACTAATTAATAGTATTAGAATTTAATCTTGATATTAAAGTAAAATTATTATTAGTTTTATAGATTTTTTGCAATTTAAAATTTATTAGACGACTTTTTAATTTATATGTTAATTATAACAGATTAAATTTTCGTTAACGTACAAGATAAGCTCGCGACTCAGACAAGCTCGCGACTCGTCACGTGTTTACAGCTTAAAGGCTTAACTCCGATAATTTATAACTTTACCAAACCTTTATTAAAATCGATGCAACTTGATATATACTTTTTTAACTATATAATTTAACCAGAAATTAAATCCTAGAAAATATAGATTAATACAAACTGAGATACTTTAAAAGTGAATAAATTTGGGGGCCAAAAGTTTATATCTTAACTATAACTTATCTTGAATTTCTGTGATTTAATATTTGATTAGACTATCCAGTTAGAAAAGCATTTTCAAAATTGCACCAATTTTTATTAAGGTTTAGTAAAGTTATGAATTATCGGAGTTAAGCCGTTAAGCTATAAACACGTGACGAGTCGCGAGCTTGTCTGAGTCGCGAGCTTATCTTGTACGTTATATATATAAATACATTTCCTACTTATGTTCGAAAGTTAATAAATTTCAAAAATTTAATATTGTTTACTTAGTATTATTTATATCATATTTTTATTGGCCTTAAATTAATTTATTCGCTTAGTTATAACCCTGAGGAAACAAGATCTTTTAAAATTTTTACTTATGTGTTGGAAGTTGTACATCTACATTTATCTTTAGTGATTAAAAATTCTAAGTTATATTTTAAATGAACTTGTTTCGTTTTATAGATATTTTATTTTGTATCAATCTGAAATTAATTTAATTTTTTAGTTATAACTTTAAGAAAATAAGCGTTTTTAAAATTTTCTCTTATATACTTTAAGTTATGCTTATTTTAACGTTACTATTTTTAGCTTTAAAAATATAACAAAAATATATTAAACAAATATTATTAATAATCTAAAATATTTTTTATTTTTTATGTTATTTATTCACTTGAATTTTATTATATATACTCCTTAAATTTCTGTACTTTTTAGTTTCTATGTAGTTACTAATTGACTACATATAGTTAATTTTAATCCCCTAATTTACTAATTACAGTAGTTTTATTCAGGTCACTAACTAACTCCAAACTATAAGTTATAATTTATAGTTAAACCATTAGTAGCCAGATCATAACCCTGATCGTAATTATTGTAAATAATCGCCATAAAACGTAATGTTTCATAATTAATTAGAAATGTTATCGATAATAATAAATACATTTCATATCATAATTGATAGCGTTTTATCTGTTACATATTAATAAAAATTTTAAAAGAATTACAAATATTTTTATTAAAATTATTGCTAAGCTTAAATTTTTAAAAAGTAAAGCTGAAAATTAAATATTTACGATAATAAAATTACCGCGCTTAAAGCTAATCGAAGCTGTTAAATTTCGAGGAAAAAAAATAAATGATATTAATTTAAGGTTGCTAATTCTCATTAATAAGATAATTGTTAATAAGTATATAATTAAAAAACTAGTTATTAGTATACCTTACTAATACGTTTAAAAGGATTGATGAGTAGGAATCGTGTTTTAATAGAATATTAACGAATCATTACTAAAAAAAATACGAAAATACTTAAAAGATAAAAATTAAAACTTATGGTTTAATTAATATCAATACAAAAAGAAAATAAACCCGATAATATTAATGTTGAAATAGAAAATGATTGTAAATTATAGATTAACCTTAGTTATTTACGATAATAAATAAATTAGCAGTTTAGAAAAAAAATATAAAATAATAACATAGCCCTTTACAGAATAAGTTTCTTTTAAACGGAAAAAAATTATTATTCGGCCCTAACAGCGGTAATAATATAGTAATCGTTTAATAATATATAGTTTAAGAAATTCATAAAACGTTGTTAATTAGAGTAACAATTTTTTTAAGATATAATTAATAAGTAATCACATAATAACGTTATAAGCGTTAATTATTTATTAATACCTTCGTAGTCAATTCCTTAAAGGTTAGAACTTAAAACAATATAATATTATTCTTTTACACGTATAAAGAGCTTCGACAAAATAATATAAATATATCGTATGTATAAAATATATATAATAATCGCTAACCTATATTACTTTAAGTTTTGCCGACAAATTCAGTTAATTTCACCTTATAAAAACGTTAGATGTATAAAATTTAAAAGTTCTTATATGTTAAATATTATTAGAATTCCGCTATAGTTAAAATTATTAAGTACTGAAATTTAGTTGAAATAAAATAATTATTTTCAACATTTTATGCCAGTAATTAATATTCTAATATAATTTGTATCTTAATTATATAATGCTGTATTTTCACTTTTTGCGTAATCTTTTTTTAAAAAAATAGTTCGCATAATAATTTCGTAAAACCGCAGTTTAATCGGCGCATGCTTTTAAATTTATGGTATACAGAAATTTTTTTTTGAATTACTCAATGGGTTTTCAAAGGTTTTTAGGAGTTTTTAATATTATTTTAATATCTGTATAGCATATATTGTAAGTACTAAATTACCCGAAAGTTAAAAGACTCATGTAATTTTTTAAAAAGGCGATTAATCCGATTAAATAGTTTTGTTTTAGTATATTATTAATACATTAGTGCGTATTTACATATATTAATAAATATGGATAATAAAAATTATAGGAGGGATTAGTAACAACAAAAAATTAAGAACTACAAAATTAATATAATTTTTAAGAAAAAAAGGGCTAAAAAATTACTAAATAACTAAATAAATAGTAACGAAATAAAAAGTAAATATAAAAACTGAAGTCACGGAAATGTTAAAAAGGCGGCACGGAATTTG
The DNA here is from genome assembly GCA_004154925.1 of Monosporascus cannonballus. Classification (NCBI taxonomy): domain Eukaryota; kingdom Fungi; phylum Ascomycota; class Sordariomycetes; order Xylariales; genus Monosporascus; species Monosporascus cannonballus. The sequence goes on from QJNS01000502.1 coordinate 15,472, forward strand.
TTTATAAGATTTTTTAAAAAAATTACAAAGCCTATATTCAATAAACGAATATAATAAAAAGAATTAAATTAGTGATACTTATGTAATATACATTAAACCTATTTGAAAAGGCCAAAAATATTAAAATAAAATCAGAATAATAATAAGGTATAAGCTAACACTTTATAAAGCCTTATTTTCTTACGGTAATAACCGAAGAAATAAATCACTTAAATAAAAATATAATCCGAATAAGATTAAGAATAAGATAAAAAACTTTAAAAATATAGAAATTGTAAAATACAAACGTAGTGTTAATAAATTTTACGCTTTTAAGAAATGTAATTCACTTAGACTTTAGCTAAACGATAAATTAAGTTCTATATTAAATAATTGAGATTTTTAAGTTATAACTATATATATATAATTAATGAAAAACTAGTATTACAAGTATTAATAGTAATAAATATATATGTCTGCTAAAAATATAAATAGAAATTTTAATTTCGAAAAAGAAAATTAAAAAAGGTAAAGATAACGAGTTTTACGCAGAGAAAATTTCCTTTTTTAAGGCTATAAGTGAGGGAATAAATTAATTTAAATCATATAAAAATATTATATGAATATAACTAAATAATATGTTTATTAATAACATGATTAAAATTTTTAAAAAGATAAAAATGCCAAATTCCACATAGCTACAATTCATAAGGTAAAAGGCAAAGGAAAAAAAAATTCTTTCGAGCCATAACCAATCAAAGGTACAACACGTAGTATATAATAAATTCAGTTTCGTATTATAAAACTTAATTTTTTAGACGATATTTTATGTTAGATTAATATAAAAACCTTTCAAAATATAAAAAATTAAATATAAATAAATATTATAAACACTTAATTTCCTTAATATTACAATATAGTTATGAAGTTAATAAATATATATTAAGAAGATATTATTTATTATTTTGAACTAATCCATTTATTATTAAATTAAATTATTTATATATATATTTTTAATCAAATTTTATTATTTAATTCTCTTAAAAATATGAAAACTTTTCACAATCTAACTAAAATTACAGTAGTAAATTAATTAACTGACTAAATCTATAATAGTAGGTTAGTAACTATGAAAAACGAAAAACTACAAACTATAGCTATAAACCTGTTTACGGTTACGAATTTCTTTTTTCGAATAAATAACATGTAATATATTTATAAAAGTGACCTATAAAACGTTTTATTTTCGACTTTTTTAATCTTGACGTTATTATATATTTTTAATATATTTGCCATTATAATTGACAAATAATAAAATAAGTAGTAATATAAATAAAATAAAATATGTAGATACTAAAATAAAGATATTAAAAGTTATAAGCCGTCAAGGTTATTTTTAAAATATCATGATATTAAAAATTATAAATGCAAAATACAAATAGGTTTAAGATCTTAATTTCTAGGCTGAGCCACATATACAGAAAATTATACGAAATAATTCGCACGACATATATTATACCCAGTATTTTTAAATACAATAACTGATTAATGAGATTTACGGTTAGAATAGATTATATACCTCTGTCCCGGAGAACCTTACTTTAGAAGCCGAAATGTTATAATAATGGATAAAATGATAGATTGCTACCTCGATTCCTAGGTTTCACCAAACCGTGTCCCCCTCGCAGGCGTCTCACTTTAAGGCGACCCCAGAGTGCCTAGTCCCGCTCCTATCCACGGCGATTCTTGTCGAAATTCCGGAGGTTCTCGGCAATCCGGAGCAGCCGGGCAAACCTTCGCTCGTATTCCCCCAGCTTGCATCGTTCCAAAATTTGAACTTCGGAGATCTCGAGCCCATTATCCTCTTCCTTTTCCAGTTTTGCCAGCAGTTTTTCCACAATTCTTATGTTTTCGGCATAAGTTTTTGTAAGGCTCGATTACCGTCATTTTCGAGAATCAAATCGTATCCGAGGATTAATAGCTGAAGACGATTTTTCGGAGATAAATTTTGGAGATCGACTGAATAAATTCTTTTTGGTATTAGTGTAAATAAACGTTTTGAAATTGGTTAATAAAAGCATGGGTATTTTTGGCGTAATCTCGAGTTATACCATAATTTTATTAATAAAAATCCTTGGAATAAAAGGTTATTTATATATAACTAATCTAAAAATATTATCGGTTGTTAAAATAGGATAATCTTTTATCCTATATATCAACAGCGGGATGATCGAATCCGATTAATTTATAAATTAAAATCGGAATCGATAACGGAAATAATAACGCCTATAAATGGGGTATTCGAACTCGAGGTCCATATATTGAAAATAATCGAAAACTGTTCTAAAGTATTTAAATTTTAATTGTAATTGGTTATTAAAGGTTGTTAATGCGGTTTTATAGGTCGTTTCGAGTATAATTTTAATTTTCCATTTATTAATAACTGAAGAATTTTTAAGTTTAGTTAATTAACTAATTAAAGTTTTAAACAAAAAACATTAATATATAAGAAAAATAATTTACTTGTCGGTGATAATATTTTAATAAATTCTGGAAAGATTCCGAATTTAAAACCTTAAACGATAAGTTATTTTTAAAAATAAAATTTAAATTTCTATTATAAGCAAAAGGAATTTTATAAATTTATTTTTTCGACATATATCAAAAAATCATAAGTGTTTAAATTAAACAAAAGACAGTAATTTCGTAATGGTTAAAAAACGGCGTTAAAAACATATTATAATATAAATAATAAATCGATCAAACGACTTCTTAAAACAATTTTAAAGCTTCAAATTAAAAATTATAACTTTTAAAGTAAATAATACTTGAAAAGTTCCATTTTTAACTTTAATTTTTAGACCTTTAATTAATAGTTATTTATTATAGGATAATACTAAGTAGAAAAATAGTTTTTAATTCGGGGTTTGCATTATTTTTTATCTTTTTTACATCTTTGGTTTTCGTATTAACGTATATTTGTTAATTATAAATCAACAATTACACATTAACGATTATAAATTAACTATTATACATTAATAATTACAATTAGTAATGATATAATTTCAAATTAAAAATTAAAATTAATAATTATAAATTAATATTTTTTTACTACTAAAGTTTCGTTATAAAAGTAAATAATAATTCATTAACTTTGTTTCTAAATTTTCTTTACTTTAATAAGTTAATTATATAACTTTACTAACAACAACTAAATTCCTGCCTTATTTTGCGTTATTATTAAGGTTTTGTAAAATGACTTCTGATTTTTTCTCAAAACGACTCCCCCATTTCTGACGATATTATTTCCACTTCTGAAATTTCTAATATAAATTCGAATAAAATCGATAACGAAAATAAACCTGATATTGAATTGGACCCTGATAACGAATCTTCTATTTATATATTTAGAAACGGATTATTTACACGAACTTTATTGCCTATCAAATCGAATAAGCTTCGAAAAATGATAAATTCCTGTACATCGTAAGTTAAATTCTTTATTTAAACTTTTAGTATAAAGCATTTGTTATTTAAATTAACTTATAATTTTAGTGGCAATTATAAATCAACAGCTAACGTTAAACGTTTTCAAGCTTCGAATTTCTAACACCATTATGCATCTAAACACCAACAATTACTTATAACGAAAAAAGCGAAGGGCAAAAAACAAAAAGGTAATTTATCTTTATATGTAAACTTATATTAATTTAAATTTTTTAAAAAAATAAATACTAAAATTTAACTTATTAGAAAACAGAATTATTTCAGCCCCTAGTTCTTCGTTTTTCGATTTAACTACACGAAAAAAGCCCGAAATAATACGTTAATTTTCGATAATATCTTTAAAGAAGAAGAAGCTTATATTAAACGTTAATGTAATAATAACTTATCGTTTAATATTTTCTTATTGAAATATTATAATCCGTAAGTTAATTTTTATTTTATTTTATATTAGGGCTTTCTTTAAGAAAGAGATTAATCAATTAATTTAATACAACGATTCACTTGTTCTTAACCGCATGGAAATTAAAATTATACTTGAAACAACCTATAAAAAGTTATTAACAACTTTTGACGCTCAATTACAACTAAATTTAAATAATTTAAAAAAAGTTTTCGATTATTTTCGATATTTAGACTTCGAATTTGAATACCCTCTTTTATGAGCGTTATTATTTTCTTTATTGCTTCCGAATTTAATTTAATTTATAAATTAATCGAATTCGAAGATTTTCAAACTCACAGTATAATGCAGCTGGTGGTATATTCGATAAATTCGAAGTTATATTTAAAGGATTATCCTTTTTTAATAATCGTTTTCGCAAAATCTTTATTTGTAGCAATATGAAAAAGAATTTATTAATGATATGCATTGATATATTTATTTAATTTTTAGCTTTAATTAACTGAATTCGACGAATTGCAATTTTAATAAAATATACGAATAATATTCGTCGAGAATTTCTTGAAGGAATTAACAAAGCAAAAAACGAAGGTTTATTAACAGAAAATTACCAAAAAAAAGAGAGGGAGGAAGGAGAGAGAAAGTCATATCCTTAGATAAGTTATATCATTTTAAATACTTATATATATATACGTATATATTGATTTTTTATAGATAATGCCACTCGTTAAAGTCTACGTACAATATTATAAAAGTGTTTGTTGAATTAAAAAAACATTTAAATTATATATATCGAATTATCTAATATTATCGAATTTAAATAAATGTATCCAAATAACCTAGATTAGTATAACGTATAAGAGTTATTACGAATATTCGAAATTTTTGTTAAACTAATAATTTTATTTACAAGCTATAGCTTATATAACTTTGCTTCACAATACGTTTAAATTTTAATAATAAATATATTTTAGCATAAAGCCATATATCTTAATTGCACATAATGTTGCATAGTTCGTTAATAACCTATTTAAAACTACATTAGTTAGTTAGTTAATTAACCGACTAAAATTGTAATAATTAGTTTATAACTATAAAAAAAATTAAAAACTACACACTACAATTATTAAGCAGAAAAAAGGCTTTTATTCGCGAATTTTATCATTTTTATCTTTTTTTAAAATGTTGATTTTTTTTAATATATATTTATTTATTTTAAATCAACAATAATAACTTAATGATTCTAAACGCACATTTATAAATTAGCGGTTATATATTAGCCTTTATAAATTATTAAATTCTAAATAAAAGTAATAAACTAATACTGGCAAATTTACTACTATATTTTATAAATAATAAATTAAACATCAAAAATTAACGATTACTTATTAAAAAGTGTAAATTATTTATTAAAATTCGTAATTATACGAATATGTAAGGTTATATGTAATTAAAGTATTTAGCTAAGGTATTGTATATCATAAATATATATACAAAAATTTATAAAACACGGCCGAAAAATACCTTTTAAAAAACCGTACCCATAAGCGGGCCAAATAAAAAACCTAATTAAGAAAGCCGCAATTACGGTGATGAATAAAGTAAGTATATACGATAAAATTTTAATTAGATCCATAACGTTATTAACTAATTTTAATTATCGCCAATACAAATACAAAAACTGAAGCCCCTAAATAGCCCGTGTTTTAGGTTAGCGGCCCAAAGTACGTTATCCTAAACTGGATTCGAACCAGCTGTTTTTTTGCACGTTACAGATTACTTAAACCTGTCGCGTTAAAGTACGACACCCAGGCTTACAACAATTAAGTTATTAGGATATTATACAATATAAATTACGGTTTATAATTTAATAATTACCTATTATTTTTCGTAACTTAATATTATTATTATTATTATTATTTTATTACAAAAGTTAATAATAACCTCATTTTGCACTATTATTACCGTTTTCCTAAATAATTCTCGCTTATTTTGAAAATATATTTTTTATTTTGGATAATATAAATTCGATTAAAATGAAAAACAAGAATAAATCTGCTTTTTAATTAAACTTTAATAACGAATTTTTTATTTATATGTTTAAAGATTAATTATTATTATAGAAACCAGGGTTCCTGCTTTTAAAAAACCTACTTTTAAGGCTTAGCGCGGATTTGTTACGGCTAAATTCCGGATAAGGAAATTTGGTTTATTCCGTGATCTAAATAATTTAAATAATTTAACCAGATTATATAAATTATATAGATTTACGATATATTTATTTTGGAAATTAAGATATATAATAAATCGGGTTTTTATATAAATAATATTTACTTAATTTTGTTTTTTAGTTATTAATTTAAATTTTTAATTTAAAAGTAACCGTATTATTTTTTGATTAAAGGAAAAAATTTTAAATCTTTTTAACGAATAAATTATTAAATTATTTTTTGTTTTATTATTATTTATAAATTAAAACCTTATTTCGGATATTATTTATATTTTAATAATTTTTAATTAATAATTGACGAATAATTTAAGGCCTAATTAAGATATGAGTTTTGTTAAATTTAATATAAATAATAATTTAAAATAACGTTCAGAAAATAAATAGCATATCCGATTTTTATTATTAATTAATAAAGGATTAATAACCTGATTAAATAATTTATTATTTATTAAAAAATGTTTTTAATTAATTAATAATATAGTTTTATTTATTATTTAATTTTAAGGAGGATTATTTTCGCAACTTAAATAATAATTTATTTCGGCTTTTAAAAATATTATCAAAATTTAGGGAAAAAAGTTAAATGAAAAAGTAATTAAAAAAGGAATTAAAAAAATATGGAACCGAAATTTTAAAAGGAAAAGAAAAAGAACTTATTACGGAAAAAAGATTAAATTTTTTGGCCCAGAAGGTTCAAAGTCTGGAATAAGAAAATAGCTAATTCGTTTAAGGAAAAAAACTAATTTTTCTTTAGTTTGGCTCGGCCAAAAAACGAAGCCAAAGGGCTGGCTATTAATCACCTTTATTGGATATAAGATAAGTACCAGAAAAAACTTCGATTTTAGTATTGTTCGGCGTAAACCAAATACGGGAAAAAATTATTCCACCTTTTAATTATAACGGAATACCAGATATTAAAAGTTATAAGTTAATTTTTTCTAAGCTTTACGATAAATCAAAAGATTTTAATAAATTTTTAGTTTAAGCCAGATTTTACCTTAAATTTTATGAAAATTTTTTGATAAAAGATTATTAAAAAGTGATATTTATTTTTTAATTATTAATTAGACAAATCCGAAAATAATTCGAACTTATTTTAACGGATTATTTTAAGAAATATTTAAAAAAGTTTTCGGACTTTATTAATTATATTTTAAGTAAATACGAAAATTTTGAAAAAAAAAATAAAAACCTTATTTAAAAATTTAAATAAAAAATAGAATGTTATTAAGTAATTTTATTTTTTTTACTAAATTAAGTTAACCGTTAAATATATAATTAAATTTAATTATTTGGCCGCCGTTTCGAATTTACCGGAAAACGTATTATTTTATTTTTATTATAATAGTTTGAAGCTTTTAATTAAAAATAAAATATATAAAGTATTTAAAGTTAAGTTTTTTACGGAATATACCGATAAAATTATTATTACCGATAAACGAATTTTTAATTAATATTTCGAGAAAAAAAAGACCGGCAAACGA
>QJNS01000503.1:0-16830 GCA_004154925.1 Monosporascus cannonballus
CCCCCCCCCCCCGCCCCCCCCCCCCCCCCCCCCCCCCCCCCCCATATGGATATGCCGCTTATGCGTGAGGAAGGATAGCCACCCAGGAAATTTCATCGTAATCATCGCCAGGTAACGACCGGGATGCGACGAAGATCTCGAGAAAGATTAATATCCTGGCAGGGATATAGAGGAAGTAAGCAAATCTACGAAAATATTGAACAGATGCCTTCTCGCCCAGGTGGGATTTTGGGCGTCTCGCATCCAGATCCAAAGCAAGTTGAGGCTGAAATCGAACAACTTGCTGGTTGATAAGACAGGGACTAGGCCTCCGATGGCCATAACGGCGAGCAGTGAGGCTTGATATCCGCCAGATCAGAACCTCCGTATATGTCGAGAATGGAAAGCTCCAACCGACGAGATGTATTCCGGCGCGGATGACCGAAACGGCCCGGACGAAGATAGCCTCATTCCCCGTCGGTGGCGGCAGTGAATAGTCATTTGGTATACGTGCAAGCGGCCGTCGCTCAAGGCTGTCATAATGCAAAGGTGGCGAACATCTCTTCCAGCCTTCCCAGGCGAGCTTTTCCAAAGTCCATCGGAGTATCGACGTATGGGACCTTCGCCATTTCCAGCATCCAAAATCAGGTCAGCGGGAGACCAGCTGGCTTTGAATGCCGTTGGTTCGTCGATATCCTGCAGCTTATTCGCCCGGAACATAAAAGTGGCAGGGGTTGGGACCAGGAGCGCTACAGCGGAGAGCTCCATCGGCGTGATAGTGAGGCGTTGGATGCCGCGCGCAATGAGGCCTATGACTACCCAGCAAGTCCGGAAGAGCGCGCCACCTTTTGCAAATAGACCGGCCTTGCTGCGATCACAAATATTGGTTCGCATGATCTCTGGGAGGGAGATATATCCTTTTGAGTCGTCGTTTAGGTCGGGGATTTGCGAGGGCCGAGTAAGTCTTGCTATATAACCACATCGTTTAAACCCGCCGTCATTCCATCTCCCCTCAAAGGGTGTCGCATGTTCATAGCGTCGCCTAGTAAGGTTGAGCCCGCAGCCCTGTTTGTTAACGGTGGAAGCCAGGTATTCGGCATCGACCGTAACCGGCTCCCATTCAGTGCCTCCCCCACGGATCCTCGGAGAGAACACGGCAGTGTCGGAATAACATTCCGGCGGATATGCTCTTTGATACCACCTATTCGGAGAACGGCCTTGTAGACTGGTTCCGGTACGTCAATAAGGATGTGTGTTTCTCGCTCCCCGATCTGATATATCGAAAAGGGACGGCCGTGTCCCAGGACCCCAAGCGCATGCTCTTTGGTTCTAGATTGTGTTTCACAACGAATGCCAACTACCTTGCACTTGTTACAGCTCTAAATGAGCTGCTTTGCTGTATCTTCGATAAGTCGAACGTTACGTTCGCGTTGACGGCTTCCCTTAGGTTGTTCACGAATTTCCATGGTGGAAGCGTCTCCCCTCTGGCATCTGCCCATCGCCGCCTTCTCATCAGCATCATGGAAATTTGACGTCTCCCACACTCTGGGATAGAGGAATGTGATCGTCTCATCTAAGTCTCTAATCCCCTGACGAAAATTGCGTCGACATAGTCGAGGCTGAAGCCCAGCTGCCTCAACGAACCAAGCCCGCCCCGGTCGAAGAAGCTCGACGACAATGCGATTGCTCTCCTGCAGGTTCCTTTCTACAGGCAAGACGCGTCGACCTTGACGAGCAGAGGTGACGGCAGCTGCACACCCCACAACTCCAGCACCAGCCATGATCACATCGCAGGCCGAGTTACGGGTTGGCGAACCTGAGTCGGATTCTGCTGTGGGGAACACGGTGTCAACATTAGAACTATAACTTCTAAAACGTAAGTAATGACAAGATATCTCGAGCATTTCAGCGCCGCCAGTGGAACCTATAATAACAGGGGCATATCTCTCGACGGCTGGGTCCTCCTGGCAGGTTTGTGACGGGTTATAGGGGGAAGAAAACACCGAATAACCCCGTACGACGGAAAAAAAGACACGTACAATATGGGCAAACCCCTTTTTGTAATAGGACAGCTTCCTTATTGTTTTAAGTCTTATCAAGCAGTAGTAAAGGGTCGTATGAAATTAATACCTACCCGTTGCTGGGCCTAGACGGTCCGACGGCGAGGATGCACTTAAAGGGCCCCAAAGGTCAAGAATCATCGTTAAAATGTTTCGCACCTACCAACAACACGGCAAGGGCCCCGACTCATGTCTAAGACAGTACAGGTAAGGTGAGAAAAACCCCCAGAATAAGAATCTTGTCCTGTCTGGAGCACTACATTGCGCTCAAAACTCGAGGAGAACCACGATGGGAAACCGAGTAAGAAACCCCAGGGCCTGACAGGAACGTGCTTTTTAAGTGCGGATTGGTTGGTTGGTTCCGGGTGGCCCACCTTTTGAAGCTTTGCTAATCAGTCCACACGGAACCCCAAAGCTGTAATGGGATGTTAAAGAGGAAGAGGTTATACATATCCCTGGTGGCTTGGAAGCGTATGTTGTACCTGAACAAGGGGATTGGCATACTGTTTCCCCAGTCTGGGGCTTAGGTGTCAAGCAAGGGCCGCTTCGTGCTGCAATAACGGATGGGTTGGGCGAGGTCGAGAGACTATTGCTACTTCGGTGATAATGCCACGGCGATTCGCGCCTGAAGCCACGTGCTTCTTCTATCGCGACGTTCTACCATAGGAACAATGCACTTGGTAGAGAAATGCCCACCTGGAGGGAGGGTGTAGTGACGTCCTATGACAGGACAAAAACCGGGCGGCATCGCGTCGAACGACCATCCAAAGTATCTGAAGAAACAGAGGCATCATTTTTTATATCGCATCCAGTATCACACAAGCGACCGGGCTCTGGGTGGCTCAGACGGAGGAGGCGATATGTCACAAATCGTGCCGTGTTGTAGGGATAAAAGAGTAGTACGTCTACGACCGCAAACCGACGGTACGCCCCTTGCTGCTCTTTTTTTCTTTCGCCAAACATGAATCGAAACTTCCTCCGACACCCCCGGAACGCCCACGTGCTCAAAAATGTCATCCTCTAGTGAATAACCGCTGATCGATACCCATGCGCTACGGCGATCCCATCCCGCTCTAACAAAGAAATCCACGTCTTTCCCGATCTTCCTTTTTATCGAGTTAATCCGGACCGTCAGTAGTTCGCAGCCTGCTCGATGTACGGATAAGGCGAATCCGTCAGGGGCGATAGGAAGGGTTCGCCCGCGAAGAGGAGGTCGAAGTCCTGTGTCTCCCCGGTCGCCAGCAGCCTGAGGTCTCCCGTCGTGCTCCATCGCCGCGGCTCCTGCTTTTCGAGCTGCTTGAAGAAGTCCTCGTAGTTGTCACAGTGCGACGCCACCCGGTCCAGGGCCTGCTGGGCGACGGTTGTAGGCTCAAGTATCGTCGCGGGCGTCGGAGGGCAGCCGTGGAGTGGGGGTAGGGTTTGCTGATGGTGTGGCGAGCTGTGACACCGCCAGGAGTCAGCATACGAGTCCGAGTGCGAGCTCTGCAAGCCTAGTGGCCAATACGGCGCCCCCCGATCGCGCCCAGGTTGCGCCGGCGGGATAGGGGTGTGATTGATGGCGGTAAATGAGACGGTGGGAGTCGACGTTGCCGTCCTGCTGAGCGGAGGCACAGCGTGAGGATCGGGTCCCACCGACGAGGACCTCTCAGCGGTGTTCGCTCGCGAGCGCTCCGAATTATCCAGATGCGCATGCTCTTCCGGACGAAGGGGGCCGAAACCCTTCAGAGGCCCAAGCATCTGCTGATATTCCTCGAGACCGCCGCCGAACCCGCCCCTACGGATGCTCAGCCTCGCCTTTTCGCTCAAGGCTTCGCCCTGCTTGGAAAATCTGTGGAAATCCTGTTTTATAGCGACGAAATAGTTGTCCATTTGCCGGAAGATCGAAACGTACGTGTCGGCCATGTTCAACCACGTCGACATCTTTTGGAGCGTGGTGTAGGTCGACGCGGTCGGTCCATGGTGCAAAACATCCGGCTTCGACGTCTCCTGCGCGGAGTCTTCGTAATTGTAGTTTAGCATGTGACTCTCGGTGTCCATTTGAGGGAAGTGGTAAGCATAGAGTCCCACAAACGACGCGGTCCAGATCGCAAAGAGAACGAGGGTGGATTGTGGCAACTTGTCCTTCCGTTGACATATCTCAATGAGATCGACGATGTCTCTTGCCGGTTTGAAGACTTGCTCAGCACTTCTCCGCCACCAGCCCGCCGGAGCATCTTCCTTGGGAAATGTCGGACGATCCAGCGGGCCCTCCGGCTCCTTGCAGCGGATAGGGATAAAGGGTATATACTCCCGATGCAACATGATCTGACAGAGGGACCTCAGCATATGTAACAAGACGTAGACGCTCGAGGCCTGGTGGTTTTCGTGCTTGAAATAGTTGGATCGCGAAAATGTGAACGTGTCAGGTAGGTCCTCATCGAAAGCCTGCAGCTCCTTATTCAGCCGGTAGAAAGTGGTACGTTCATCCCACGGCGGGTATGCTTCGTTCAGGCGACCGCCCTCGGAACTGAACCTGGAAACGTCGCCCCAGATGTCGACCAGCTGAATAAACCGACGGAGAACGCTGTCATCCGCGCCGCTGCGCCCCCGGTCCGTGAGAAAGCCGGTCTGTGCCTCCATGGCCAGGTCGAACTTGTCTTCGGAACACGGCAGCTGAATCCGAAGATCATTCCGCTGAATGGAGACAACTCGTTGCTTTCCGCAAGAGAGCATGCGGTCAAGGATGAAGCAACTGAACATGGTCCTTCTCTTCACCTCTTTCTCTAGCGCGATTTGGGACTGATAGGTGGCGGCTCTCCCCTGAGAGCCCCCAGTTCTCTGTCCCGGGCCGGATGACGGGCTATTCCGATCGCCAAATCCTAGCCCAAGATATTGCGCCAGCCTTATCGCGTTGCCCACACACATCCAAGCGCCGAGTCCTCCGGTATCCTTCATTGTCTGGCTCCACTCATACAGTCCGAGCATGAGCCATGCTTGAACTCTCTCGAGGGAAGCCGTCTTGAATGCCGTCCGCAGCGGGCCCAACGCTGTCGTGAGGATGTCGGCGTAATATTCCGACGCGGCAGTGGGATCGATTTGAGTCTGAATAGGCCGGGACCTCGCATTTCCCGGCTGGTTATTACAGACGTGGGCTAGGTACTTCACGAGGTCTTGGTGGAAGCGGGCAGTGAGGGTGAGGACTCCCAATAGCACGAAGTTGAAGTCTGGATCCGCCTGCGAGGACCTGAATTTACGGCCCAGCTTCTCCTTCATCGTCGGCAGATGTAAGAAGGGCAGTTCGGGAGCGAAGTGGAGCTTATACAGATCCAACACCTGCTCCCATAGGTCTTCGGTCAGAAACGGCGCCGCGAGCACCTCCTCGGCATAGACGCTGGCCTTCTCGTGATCTATCTTGGAGAATTCGTCGAACTTCCTGAGCTTCTTCCGCTCCGAGCCTCCATCGCGCTCTTGCTTGATGCCAGAAGGCGGGTCCGTCCGCTTCGGAGGAGTCGGGTTCGCCTCCGGCACCTTGAAGACGCACTCCTTGCCCGTCTTGATGCAGCTGTCGCAGGGGGGGTTGCCGCCATTGTTCTCGCACTTGATCTTGGACCTGCGACATCGCAGACACGCGATACTCGAGCGCATAGGGGGGCGCATCTTAGGGGGCCTCTTGCCTTCGAGAGGGGCCGCCATCAGAGGTTTCCTCTCTTCGTCAGCAACCCCCCCGACGCCGCCCCCCAGCCCTCCCGCCTGTGGTCTCTCCGTGTTCGGCTGTTGCCTCTCAGGCGGCGCCGTCGGGGTCGGATGAACCAATGGCGCATCGGCGGGAGGAGCGAAGGTTTGGTCGACGTAGGTATTCGTCGCAGCTTGAAAGTGCGACTTTACCGTATTTTCATTAGGAGCCGCGGGCGAGGGAGGGGATAAGATGGACTGAATTCGGATTGGAGTACTAATTGTGACGGTTGGGTCTGTCTGGCAACAGACCGTGACACTCTGGAAAAGGTGCAATGAGGGCGGAGACCCCCCGAGTAGACCTATCACAAGGTCCGGGTAACAAGAAAGACCTGTACCGTTACCGTCGAACAGGACGCTACGTCTGAGAATCACGAAAGGTGCGGGACCTTATTCTCGCGTCTCTAGTAGTGCTAGCGGGTTACCGATCGAAAGCTCGCATGGGCGACGCGGGTGTTCGGATGACCCGTCGGGTTTGTCCTAGTCGCGTTTACTGGTGAGGATGTTTCTGGCAGGGTGCTACAGCATCGAAGAACTGCGACTGTCCGAGGGACTGATATCGCGAAACCGGTCAGTGAGCGGGCGATCGAGTGGCTGTAACGGAACCGACGACACGGGATCGCGCGGGCCTGCTGCGGCGCTGAATCCTCCTTCCTAGGCTTGAGAAGCAGCTGACTTGGCAGCGACTTGGGCAGGTTTGCCGAAACTAAAGCCGGGTGGTGGGTAAGGGGCGGGCCCGGCTGGATATTATGGTTAGGTTATATGAAGCTATTTTTGACGGTAGTACTCGGTCTCCGATAAATGCCGACACGACGGAAGTCTTCAATATGCCTGGGATGGATCACGCGAGAACGATCTGGGGTTCGTAATCTGGCTTCAGAGCTGACACAATGCTGGTCGTATGAATACGACAAGGAGGCAGCAACAATCGAAAATTCACTACCGGGCTTGCTCTGGTGATCATGTGATGGACATTATGAAGGATCATCTAAGATAAGAAGCTACTAACGTTAAAACCTCAGGACCATTGTCGAGAAGGGCGGCAACGGGCTGGATGCCGATGGAGGTTGGCTTTACCACTTCTGTACGTAGTTGGGTTGGTTGACTGGATGGGGGGCTGCAAACCTTGCCGCGCCATCTCGACTAATAACTCGGCACCCCCCCCTGTGGATGCATATGGGCTCTGCAGGGCTGGATAGGAGAGGTACAAGGACGGTAGCCAGGGCGAGCCAAGCAAAGTACATTGTGGACCGACCACGCCACACATCTCGCAACTTGCCCGGATCGTGTTCTACCCTGGACGCGGGCAGATCGGGTAGATTACTACATGTGCGTACTTGGCTGCTATCAGGATTTATTCGCCTACTACTACCATCATCATACTTACGATTCGTAAATACCCCCTACATGTATATGCATGTATATATCGCTCCTGGGGACGTCGTGTTCTCTGCCCAACAGCCAGTAGGCTCTGATCCCGCCAAAGCAATAGGACGAGCTAAGGCGCATATATTGACCAGCTACCTAAAGTTAGTATGTACCGTAGTACGAGCAAGTCATCCGGTTCCAACATGAAAAGGTCCGGGACCCTCACATGAACCCCCACCTATCATACTTGGTAGGGAAGGGTTTGCAGGAGCCCGGAATATTTCTGCGAATCCCACTGTCTCGGGAATGGACACACTCCCTAACGAACTATCAGAGGCAAGGGTAAAAAAAGGAATTAATAGTGTATGCGAGTGCGCGGCGCCATGGCACCAACCCTTGTGGAAGTAGATTGTCCCTTTCCACGCTGCCCAGGGAAGGGGGGAAGTACGAAGTAATGTACCCGGCATATCATAGGGGTTGGGACGAGTCGAGCGCGAAGCGCGGCATTGGAACCGTTGTAGAGTCCGCTTCGCCCTTGACATTTAAAGAAAACAAGCAGAAATGACAAGTCGCATTCCGTATGACCGGGGGAGCTTCCTGCATTATGTATGTGAGTTCATTGGAGTCAGTAAAGATACCGATACTGCGAAGTACGACGCAGTGTCGCACTTCGACTGCAGCCACCGTCATCACGGCGGTCTCGTCCAATAGGAGTGCGCGCCCGTCATGTTCTGTTCGGAACGCGAAGCCTGAGCGATGAAGCAGGGCCGACTTGGACATTTCGTCTCTATGGAAAAGGCCCGTTATGGACCGCCACTTCCGAAGTTTCGGTCGATGATACTTCACACTTCGTACGGCATATTATTGGGTAGGTGCTCACTCA
The DNA here is from genome assembly GCA_004154925.1 of Monosporascus cannonballus. Lineage (NCBI taxonomy): Eukaryota > Fungi > Ascomycota > Sordariomycetes > Xylariales > Monosporascus > Monosporascus cannonballus. The sequence continues at coordinate 8,002 of QJNS01000503.1, forward strand.
CCCCACGCAGGTATGCAGCCATGTTCGGTAGTAGGTATACCAGTCATAACCGGTGTGCGGCGCACGCTCGGCCGCCGCACTCACTGGAGGATCATGCATCACTGACTGGGCGGCAATAACCCAGGCGCCCAGTAACCTCCTTGTTTGGCCAGAGGCGCGCTGCGTCGTTATGAACTAAGCTAAACCAAGTGGTAGTAGGCCAGTTGGTCGGGAATCCTGAGAGAGATCGGAGAGGGAGGGGGGAGGAGGCGCCCCCTCCTCCCGATTTATCTGGAAGTCAGCACGGCTAAGGCCCCACCCATGCTAGTCTGCCGATCGCGCGGCTGCCCCAGCATATTACCGATTCAAGATCTTGATCTCTCGGGCCATGATGGTAGAAGAACCTGCTGAGCCGTGGCCATAATGAAAAGGGGGGGTATGTCGCACTTAGTAACTGCAGTATGTACCTGAGTTACGGCGACAGGCGAGTACAAGCACTTAGGCATTCATTATAAAGTATTTCGACATATGGCAGCACTGAGGCTTCTGAAGGTGAAACCAGCACAGGTCGCGTTAGTATGCTTATAAGCGTCTCAATCAATAAATTAACGCTCCAGTCTTTATTTAACCATCACGGAGGAGAGTCGGGAACCCCAACTGCAATTGAGTTCCGGATGGGTGAAGGAGATGGTGGGTCGGTGGTGAACGCCACCCCTGGCTACTGCTAGACACCATGTGAGAAGGGACGGGAAGCGTGACCCGTGGCTTTCGTCGTTGCTGACAACTGCTGATAACGCTGGCAGTTTTCAGGGTCCCGAGTGGGCTCTGTAACTTTATTGTCGTCGGTGGCGAAACCAAGATCTCCGATCCAAGGGGGCCCTGTGGCGCAGTCTCCGGGGCTCCCTCAGTTCCCCAATGCGGTTACCTAGCTCGGAGGGAGTAGAGAAAAGTTCCGGGGAAGTAGAACAAACGTGGCGCAGCAGCAAGCTCGGAGGGAGTAGAAAACGCCAAGCTTATTTTTTAAAAATTAATCCGATACGTCGCAATTGCTTAACAAATGTGTAAAGGGCTGCATACGCAGTAGCTAAGGATATGGGCCACAACAGGTCTATTGAGAAATCTAGGGAACAGCTAAGAAGATACGTGGGAGCAGCTCGCTATATATACAGGAGCCACGGGATTAGCGCTATGCTAATCCCTCCACTAGGGCCCTTGGCCCGTGACAAAATGCAATTAAAAAATTTATTATTAACTATGTAATAATTACGTAACATTTGCTAAGCAAATATATTTAAACAATTTACTATTAACTATATAATAATTGCATAACATATGCTTAATAATTTTTTTAAAAAAAATATAATAAATTTCTTTATTATTAACTATGTAATATTTGCTCAGCAAATGCTCTTACTAGACATTATAATTTTTCCGGCGCTTGGGCCTCTAATTTTAATAATGATGTGGCTGAGCTCCCCCGGAGCTTTTCTCTACTCCCTCCGAGCTAGAACCCGGCATTGCCCCTCATCGACCTCTTGTGACCGCATCAATCCATCTATCTCGAGAAGAGTGGTGTTCTCGCAAGGAAAAGCCTGCATACACGTGGAATATCTTCTTATTCTTTGTGATGAAAATCCAAGCCAGCAGGGTTGACATGGATGAAAACCGTGCAGCGTGCTATAAATAGGTAGGGTTATGTATGTAAATGCGTATTCGCGTCTATGGGGCGTGCCAGTACGGTACAGTTATTAGGTAGGTAACGTAGGTCGATTCCCGAAAAACCAATGACGTCGCCGCGAGGCCTCTCGCAATCAAACAGCCAAACCTGCACCCAACAGCAAGCGACCCTAAGCGCTCACCTCAACGTACATATGTGACAGTTCTTCTGAGACACGGCCAGCAGCATCGTGGCTTGTCTTTATTTCAGGGTAACCCTAGGGGAACCCGTCCTGCTGGTAGGCGCTAGAGGTACCAACCATTATTCTGACAACCCTTGCATCGACCCTCTTCTTAAGCGCCATAACGCCAACTCCCCCATTCCTGAGAGTCGCTACTCATCTGCCGCATTCAAATAGCGACATCTACCTGGCCCCTTATACCTTGCGCGGGGGAGAGGAAAAGATAAGGCTACCTATTTTGGTAATCCTCGTTCGGCATTGACCGTGCAGCAAAATGGCGTCCGGGCACAATGTAGGTCGAAGTGCATCTTTGCGCATGTTCATGCTATCCCGACCGCTTCTAAGGACGTTGTTACTGATCGTCTGCCCCGCCGACAGGACCCCAAGCTACTGTACGCCATCGAAGGCGTTTCCGCATACCAACTCGCTCATGGCAAAGAAGAATCTCTTACGCCTGCCGGGCCCCAGACGTTGTCGTTGCTGATGGTACCCACTTCGTCGCCTTTCGCGGAGCCTCCGCCATACGAAGCCATCGACGGCGCAGAAGCTCCTCGGGAGGACTTCTATCTCCATCTCCACCTGCCTCCCGAACTAGACATTCCTCTCCCTGCGACCACACAAATCTACCACCAGCCACCGACGAGTTATCTCATTCCACGCTGGGACCTCGGCCCCGACAGTGGCGCTTTTACACGACTAGAATTCCCACCGGTTGGAAGTCGAAAGGGTCTGCAAGAAGATGTGGATACCTTTGAGACCATCCTAGCACAATGCACCGCTTTCCTTGAAAGGGCGCCACCGCCCAGAATCGCGACGAAAGAGAAGTCGCCGGCAGCTTCTTCTACAAAGTCATCACCCACCATGGAGAAATCCAGAGCTCCTGCGGAAGAGCAACTTCCCGCCTACAATCCGGCTGATTACAAGCCCGGACAAGCTTATGTCCAGGGTAGCCATAGCTCGCCCCAGGGCGGCCAGATCGTACTAGTCGATGAAGAAGATGGGCGCATCTTGGGAGAGCTCGGAGACGGTTTCCAAGTCGACGATTCCGGCGTAAAGCCAGGTTCTAAAGGTGCGAAAGGGAAATACCCCCTTACCAGTGACTTATCGTTTCCGACTAATTACGTGGTAGACCCCGTCGAGATCACGCTTCCGGCCGAAGGGGAATCGAACAAGGTCGAGGTCGTCCCCGCATCTCCGGAAACCCTAGAGATCGAGCTACATCCTGCTTATCAGAAGTCCTTCCTGGTATCCAAGGCGACATACGCTTCGCGCCTGCTCATAACCGGTTCCCAGGTCGTATCGAATACGATGCAGAGCGGGTCGAACAGCTTTGTGAAGAACGTTAAGCCCGTCAACAAGCCGGTGACCTTCAAGCCCGCGACCCACGAGCGGGTTCGCAAAATCGGCAAGTTTTCGGGCGACGTAGCCGGACTATCGGCAAAGACCGTCGGCCAGGTAACCAAGGTGGCCCAGAACGTGGGGGCTACAATTGCCGGAAGAGGCAACAAAGACAGAGCCGGTCGCAGGGGCTACGGGCCGGATGGGCAACCTCTCGAGAACTACAAGCCTGGCTTGCTGAATAGGAGCATGATGGCATTCAGCACGGTCAGTGACGGGATCGAGCACGCCGCCCGCAACCTAATGACTTCGGCCGCGACATCGGCCAACACCATGGTCGCTCACAGATGGGGTGAAGAAGCCGGAGAGATGTCGAAGCATCTGACCGGCGGCGTCAAGAACGTCGGCCTCGTGTACATCGACGTCTCTGGCGTCTCCAGGAGGGCCGTAATCAAGGCCGTCGGGAAGGGTATGGTGATCGGTAAGGTCAAAGGCGGGGGCAAAATCGTCGTTGGCGATGATACGTCGGGAGCCCAGGCGTACCCCGCGAAGGGTGCCAGAGACAACCCCAGAGCCAATTCGTTCAAAGACACGGCGAGCGTTAACGGCGCATCCACAATGAAAGCGAAGAAGTAGTCACCCTCGCCGGAGGCCAAAGGAATGGAAGAGGGGTGATGACGGGGGCCTTGGGAAATTGTATGGTAGGAAAACTCGATGGTTTGAGCGAACTGGAGTGATTTGTGATTGAGTGGGCCGTTGTCCAATTGTTACAGGCGTGCCTCTGATTTTATATCTGCTGCTCACGCACTGGAGATTATACCCGCAAATCTTCTAATGCCTTTTTCTTACGAATCCTTCGTATGTCGGCGGGCGAGGTCCATTAGTATACCGGTACGCACCTGCAGAGCCGAAATCCGACGCGACGCATATTCCGGGCAGGGCACGTGACTCGTAGGTGCATTTAACGCGGTCTGCAAGCGAAAGCGCGACGGACCAGAGTCCGAATAAACGCATATCGAGACAATACAGTTACATACACCCATAACTTCGTCATGACTCCCATACCCGGTCGATGCATGTGCACTGAGGTTGTATCAGTCCATGGTTATGGCATCTAAGGATCTCCGGGTCACCTACAAACTTGACGAGTGTGACGGCACATCCTTAGCGTGTATCTTCTGCCAAGTGCCGAACCTCGTACACGTCCCTGTCACCCCAGTTTCCGTGATTAGGAGAAGCGCAACCAAGCACCGTGGAGAGCACGAATCAGTACCGTCAGTCACCTCAATGTGTCGCTTTGAATGCCTAGGTGCTCTCATCCTACTCCTCCAAGATATTGGCGATAAGCTCTCATCCAAACGATCGCAACTTACATTGCGCGGGTAACTATCCACTAAAACCAACCTGACATTATCATTCACTCAAAAATAATGGATATAACTGATGGGATACTGTCAGATCGCCATCCTCAAAATGCTCCATGAAATCCTGCTATCGCTGTCGGGACACCCGTCACCCCTATTAAGGAATGACTTCTCTGAGTTTAAGGCCCAGGCAGTTCTATCGCCGCCGGAGAGGGAACTCCTGAGGACCGCTAGGCACATAAGCAACCTACACCGCAAGCTTATAGGCCACACCACACAGATTAGCGCTTCTCACCCTTCCGTCATCTGTCGCGCAGTGTCGACGGCTACCAAGTCCGACCACCTCGCGGCCTTCCAAAGGAAGATCCTAGAAGTCGAAGACAGCATCCTCCGAAGAGATGCCGCGCTTGTTGGCGCCTATGACATTGTGCCCCTGACTGCTGTCATCGGCGAGTTCTCGGGCTGGACCCGACGACTAGAGTGGCTCTGGGAGCTGGCGCAGTTCATGCTCAGCAACGAGAAGGCGCCGCCATGCCGGGCAGCTCACCTCATCGACAAGCTGCGGAACGAGCTTCAAACAGGCTACGCCGACATTGAACAGACGGCGCTGAGTCTTGTCAAAGTCGCCGAGACCGCATGGTTGAAGCAAGTATCGGCTTGGGTCTTGTACGGACGGATACCTGTCTTTGGCGAAAATGACTTCTTTATCCGGGAAGGCGAGAGCGACGAACAGGTAAGCATTCTCGCCCATGGGTTCTCCCAGCGTATTGATTATTCTTACGCGTCGTCCCTAGGGCTATTCGATCAACTATGATCTACTGCCTTCCTTTGTAACCCCTTATACGGCGAACTCGATGTTATTCATCGGCACCTCCTTGAACCGCGTACGCACCGGAAGCAGCGCGGTTCCCGGGGACAGTGATCTTAGACACTTATCATCCCAGCTACGGGAATTGTCGAATCTCACGTTCCCGCTCTGCGGCCCAATGCTCTCGAGAGCTATCACGTCGATTCGGCTGACTTTGTCGCGAACGACACTACAGAAGCTACTACCGCTAGCCAAGGTTCTCGAAATGCTACAGCTCCTCAGAGATTTCTTTTTGATCGGGCGCGGTGAGTTCGCGATGGCCCTTACCCAGCAGGCCGACGAGAAGGTCCGCGGCCGCTGGAGGCGAGCCGACAACCTCGCCTACGAGAAGCGTGATGGTTTCGGCACAATCGTTGTGAAAGAAGGTGAGGTCGCTGCTGCCCTGAACAGAACTTGGGCTGTGCTGGGCGCCATGCAGGGTGAGCATGCAGAAGAAGACGAAGAACTTGAACTCGCGAGAGATTTGCTCCGCCTGAACCTCCCAAAGACAAAAACCTCCAGCCCGATGAAGGCCAAGGTAGATGCGGGTCAGCGCGTCTCCGACAGGATCGTGGCGACACCTTTCCGTAACCTCTTATTCTCCGTACCCGTTATCCTTACACTGCAGGTTCCGTCCCCTCTGGATCTATTCCTATCGACTTCTGACCTTGACACCTACACTGCCATCAACTCCTATCTTCTCTCCATCCGCCGTGCTCATCTGCGCCTCACAGACTTTTGGAAGATCACATCTCTTAGGCGACATCATCCGGCTCCCCCCCGACCACCATACAGCAGCACGAGGGGCGGCATCGCCAAGACCCGCACCCTCCGTGAGCGCTACTCAGCCCGGTCGTCCGTAATGCGGAGTCCCTGGAGCACAAGCAGCGCGGCAATATTCTTTCTCGCAGAGACAGAAGCGTATCTTCAAGTCGAGGTAGTCGAGGGCCTCTGGGAGCACTTCCATAACTGGGTGACGGGAAGCGACCAGTGTGCCGGGCAGCGCAGGAGCGCGCCGCCCCTGAACGGACCGCAACCTCCGACTCATAGAGAACTCGACGTCAGCGACTCTGATGGCGAGACAGCCGAACTATCCCAGCATACTACGGCAGGCCGGTCCGACCGCCGTCCGAGAATTGTAGCACAGCAGCATGACCCCCAAACGCTATCCGCAGCACACCGCCTATATCTCCGCGCCCTAACGCGGCGTCTGCTCTTAACTAGGACATCCTTCACCGACCCTCTTTACGCGTTGCTCATCCACATCGACCATCTCGTCGCCCTCATCCACCGGCTAGACGGGATATGGACGTCAATCGACCTCGAGGCAGACGAGGGCGTCGTGGACGCCTTCTCCAACCTCGAGGCCGAGGAGAAGGACGTTCTCGCCTCCCTCCGCGACGTCGAAGCCAAGGTCAAACACGGCATCGAAGACGCTACCGGCGCCCTGAGGAGCCTGAGCATGGACTCGGCCTTCTTGGCCGAGCTCGAGGGCGACGGCGACGGGTTTGATGCCGAGGAGGACGAGAGTGCCGAAGCCGGGAGTTACGGGGACGATGCGGGAATATACAGACCTCGCCGTGTCGGCGGCGTCGATCGCCTGCTAATGAAACTCGATTTTGGAGGATGGTTCGACAGTGACGGGGCAGGCTACGATGCGGTAGGGGACGACGTGTTTTGATCCCCGTCGAGCAGGGTCTGCGACACGCACTCCAGGGTTTAGGGGCAAGAGTCGGTTAAAGCTCGTCGGACTTGGAGGTCTTGAACCTGCCTCGCGTCAGTCAGCCGGGACTACGTTACTTGCTAGCCCCTCCCTCCGCAGCGGTAGGCGAGCAGAAACGGCCAGTTCCCAAGTCAACTTCCCAACAAGTTGGGCGACACCAGAAGCGAAGGAGAACGCCGCAGGGCATGCCCGTGCAGCCTACAAGCCCGTCTCTCAATGCTGCCAAGAGAGAGATTGTACCGGTCTGGAAAATCCTGGACAGGCGAGAATGATAATATACTACATTTTTCTGAACGCTTCTAAGCGCCCGGTTGCGAGCAAGCGACGATGGCCCCAAGACCCCGGCATACGTTGGCCTCACGTCATCGCTATACTATCAAGCAGATGGATGTCTCCGATCCGCCAATAGTGTCGTTGGCTGTGCCCCCGTCGAATGCCCGGTTCACCTACGAGAAAACCGGAACTCCGCTTTCGAGTTAAGCCTCAGGATAAGTAGTAGTTTAGTCTAGGCCCCCCCTTCAACGTGGTCCGCAGTACGTGAGTTCTCAAGTCTTGGTCTTAAACCTGTTATGCGTCTCCAAGGCTTCCCGGCAGCTGCAGGTGGATGGGAGGTCATTCAGATGATATATCCGAGGCTTCATGGCGATGGACAACATCCCCGTGTCGAGTCTCCGACTTCCTAACAGTTTAGGCCGGAGCCCCAAAAACCAGAACTACTCCTACGGCTTAAGCCTAGCTAGCCTGAGCCCCGGTCCACGCTTTACGTACGGGGCGGTTAAAAGTAGATAGTCGAGGGCGACCTTATGACCCGTGAACATCGGCAGATCCACGCATCGACGCAAGTCACCGCGTTAAGCGCCCATTCTTGTGTCACCCCTGGAATTTCCATTTCTCTATAGTTTCCCCGGAAACCCTCGGCCCTGTGGAGGCAACCCTCTCGCACCGCGGAGTCTATTCGAGTATAGGTATTATACAAGTGTAAAATTACAAGGGTCGTCCCCACGCTCGCACAGCCACTTTTGCTAGTAATACGGCATCCACGCCCGTACTTCGGATGCCGAAATGCGTTCATTCGCCCTTCATCTGGGTGATACCATCCGCCGCGGTCTCGACGACCTGGAAACCGGCGGCGTTGCCAGCGCCCCTGGCTGCGCGTTCGTACGCTTCGTCGCTCCTACAACACACGTGTCAGCCAACCGGGAGACGAACCACCGCGAGACGCGCCGACCGGGGAGAAAACAGAAAGGGAAGCAGTCATACCTATCGCACAGGACGTCGAGGTCTTCCTCGCTGAAGATGCGGTCGCCCCCCGAGTGCTTGTACACCTCGCCGTCCTTCAGGAGCAGGGTGCGCAGCGTCTCCTTGTCGAGCGTCTCGGCGGTATCGAGCTTCTGCCCCATGGTCCTGAAGCCGCCCTTCTTGATGACGAGCTTCTCGAGCCGGCGCTTCGCGTCGGCGCTCAGCAGGAGCTCCTCCTCGACCGTGCCCTTGGTGGCGATGCGGTACACGACGACGGGCCGCGTCTGCCCGATGCGGTGGCACCGGTCCTGGGCCTGCAGGTCCTGCTGCGGGTTCCAATCGCTGATGATGCCGAGCGAGCGTCGGTTAGTATAGAAGCTTCAGCAGACCCGGGGGGGGGGGGGGTTGGATCGGCCCGCGAGGGGGCCCCGCCCCCCGGGG
>QJNS01000504.1:0-22638 GCA_004154925.1 Monosporascus cannonballus
GGGGGGGAGGGGGCTGGTGGTGTATGGTTGGAAAAGGGGTAGTTACGATAGGAAAGCGGCGAGTTCGGCCCGATGCCGATTGCCTACATCTCCGTGGCGCTCATTTCGTTGGCGATGCTTTGTTGTAGATTCGAACCGTTGCTTTTAGGCACTTGTGCTTGATGTCTGCCACTGCGCATATGGACTTTTATCCCAGGTCCCCACGAAGGCCCCTAGCCAATTAAACATCCTCGTTTGGACCTACATGCCTAACCACCCCAGAGGACTAAGGTTAGGTAGGTAGATAGACTGTCCGGGTCTTCTGCTCAGGCTCTTGCCACCGAGATGGCTTTTTAGATTGCTGCTACGGAACAGCGACAGGGCTTAGGTCTGGCCACCATCTGTCTCCAAAGAGCGGTACGCAAACGAGGCAACTCATCCGGGATACCCCCCCAGTTACTACGCCTCAACTTCCTAGAGTTAGGCCACACCGGATAGATAGCCGTGCCCAAGCTCACGGGTTACACACTGGAAATACTCATTATCAATCAAAGGCCTCACCGCGTTCATTGAGCTCGGAACCGCACCACCGCTCTACTAAATGGCATCAAGACATAAATCAACATATCTTCATCTCTACGGTTTCCCAGCTGAGAAAGACCAACCTCTAAGCTGTACCACACATCATACTTTCCACCCGAACCCCCTGAACCCCCTAAGTCCCGCCGCCCACTCCCATCACTCTTCCCCGTCCCCGTCCTCATCCTCACCCCCATCCCCATCTTCCTCTTCCTCGTCATCCTCGCCATCGTCCTCGAGCGGCGGGACCCAGACGAGGACGCCGTCCTTGTCGCCCTTGAGCCCCTCGGTGGGCACAACGCGGAGCACCTTTTGGAAGTACTTGTCGCGGACGACGAGGTTCGGGCGGATCCAGGCGCCGCGGACGAGCGGCAGCAGGCGGTAAGTGACGGAGCGCCGCGAGACCGGCAGCACGTTGAGCGTCGTGGTCTTGGCGCCCGAGAAGGCGAACTCGACGCCGGCTTCCCCGCCTTGTGACGAGGATGGTTCCATCGTCAGCCCAAACGTCAGGAAGTGCGAGGACGGGTTCTCGATCGTGATGTCGAGGATGATGAGGAGTGGCGGCTTCGCCGATGAGGATGAGGAGGATGTTGAAGGCGTCGGCGTGTTCGAGTACGACACGCTGGCGAGGACCCGCGGCTCCGCGACGGTGACGAAGAAGCGCGGGATAGGCAACGTCGTGGTGTTGGGCGGCGCGTCGCGGGCGGATCCGGGCCGCCGCCAGCGTATGACGAAGGCGAACTCGGCAGTAGCCGGGGTGCGGTCGTCGAGGCTCGCCTTCTGGGCGACGAGGTCGAAGTGCGCCTCCTCGATCGTCTTGGGGTTGATAGTCTGGCCGTCCGAGGGCAGGGGCTGGGCTTTGCGCGTCGTGCAGGTCACGGCCCCGTGCGTGGCGAGGACCTCGAGGTCGAGGTCCGTGATCGACAGGTCTTCCGACGCGAAGGAGCAGTATCGCGTCACGAGCGACCACTTTTGTGAGAGCCCCGACGGCCGGCTGGGAGCACCGTCGTCTTCGGACGAGTCTTGGATGGATTCGTAGTCGAAGAGACTTGGCCATTCCGGATGGAGTCTGGGTAATAGATCATAACTCGCTTCGAAGGGCGTCACGACGTTCAGCTGGTAGGCAAGCAACTGTATTATCGGCGTTGCTGGATCCGATACTAGGCTGTATGACGTCTTCATCGTTAAATCGTACGTTGAGGGTCGTTCAACCGGGTCAAGTGTGATTATAGCTCTCGCAGAACCCGACGTTTGGATCGTACCAATGGGTAGCCCATTCAACCTAGACTCTTCTTCTCCTGGAGGGCTAGACTGTGCAACGCCGTCCACAATTTCCACTTTGTAGCCGGGTATATCTTGGCCATAGAGCTGGACATCCAGTTTAGTGTTCGCGTCTGCATCCTCCCCGTTGAGTAGGTCTACCTCGAGCTGGATAGTTTCATTCGTATAGTACTGCTCCAACCCGTTGGCAAGCCTGAGCTCCATCTTAGGAGGCCGGGGAAGAATTTTGACAACGTGAGGAGCAAGTCTTGCAACTCTTCTTGCTGAAGTTGGAGTGTACCAGAAGCCTGACGGGTTAGTTCCTGGTATTTCCATGTTGTATTTTAGCTTGAAGGATTTGGTAGCTAACGAGACTTGCACCGAAGATGCTTTCGCATCGCCAGGCTCTCGGAGAGGGATATCCATCTCGAATACGCGCGTCTGTCCGGGAGAAATAATCAAATTTCCTGTGCCCTCCAGCAGGATGGTCGGATCTGTTTGAGACTCCGCTTCAGAACTACTGTTTGACTCATCGTCGCTAAATGCCTCCATCTCGGCTAAAGAGACATGAGTAATGTAAGGCTTCGAGGACTTCGGTGCTTGACCCTCATCGGGCAGATGTCTGAGATGGATTGTTTGCAGGCTTCCGTCGAACTCAATCCTAAACTTCTCTAGCGTCACCGGAGGAGAGCTCGCAAAAGCGTTGGAGGTGATAGACAGCTGCGCAGGACAATGCTCTCCCACCTTTCCCTCCTCATGCCTAAAGACAAAAGAAGCTTGCAAGAATGATGTGACATCATCATCTCCAATTTCTACGCTGGGAGGCCGTTCTAGAGCCACATCGTCTAGGGACTTTGTTATGTCGTAGTGCCAGCCAGGGCGTTTAGAGAAGCCTGTCGTATGTGTCAGTGTATCCCCTACCATCTTCGCGTACAGCGGATCTTACTCCTGTTTAATAGCTCCCAGTCGATAGCAACGATGAGAGCTGCATGTCCAACTTTCACGGCAGCACTCCGTAGCGTCCAACTCAGAGCCTCGGTGATGTCCCACCACCCTTCGGCCCGGAAGGGCATGTTTCTCCACAAAGGTGCCAACAGTTCTACTATCTGCTTCCAAGCCTCTACCCTCTCCAGCTCTCTGCAGCAGTCGAGTGCCAACTCTGCCGATAACCGAAACTGGCGGCGCTTCTGGAACTCGGTTTTCGCAAGCATTAAGTGGTCGAAGATCATTCGGGCGTGATTGACGCCTTCTCCAACCAGGGGGTATTCCTCGTAAGGTTTTGGACACATATAAGAATCGTGAGAATAAGCCCTTTTTGCAAGCTGAGCCGCCGAATACGTGTCAGGGGCCTTCCTGTCATCCTCAGGTATCAAATGGGCAAACTTCCGCCTATCGAGCAGGTGGCGAGCTGCTGCACGGTACCAGTATCCGGGGTGATGTAATAGCTCCCAGGGTTGCAATCGCTCAGCAGATAGGTTCTTCTCGGGCGGGCGGTATAATAACATGGTTGATGGATCTAATTCTGGGAATTTCACCCTTTCGATCAAGTTTGCCATGACGACAGCCCATCTCGCTTCGAAAGCTTTCCACGCGTAGTTCTGGGTGCCATGACCTTTTCTGTCAACGACATCGGCTATTCTGTCGCGGTGAGCTTGCCAACGTCTGACAGCCGCGGTACTCTGCCCTGACCATAAGAGGCATCTCAAGACTCGGACGGCTATTATATCAGCCAGGAGCCGAGCGTCGTTAAACCTAGGACTCCAACTAGGAATGGTCTCCAAAACATCTGTACCCAACAACGTATCGTATGCTTGTTCGTACGAACGCAGGGCAGTATCCACCTCCTGGCGAAACTCAGCGAACACGGCGGTTTTGAAATCATAGCGAACATTCCACCCTTGTAGGGACAGTGTATGCGAAGTGCCGCTCGTGGGCGGAACGGTAGGCTGTGGGGCAATGCCGCGCCCCTTCTTTTTACGCGAATGCCTGCCCAAGTCGCGATAGTATTCGATAGCCTGGTCGTATACGGCCCCTAAAATGCTGTCGATGGCAGTCTCCAGCTCAGACTCGGGACGTCGCGTCGGGAAGACAAAAAGGGAGGTCTTGGGGTCCAAGCCAGCGGCCCTCCTTATGTTATCTAGTCTTTCCTGGAATTGGACCATAGAGGTCGGGGACTGATCGCTCAATATAACGACAACCAGGCGACATCTGTAACCCGACTGACTGATAGCGTTCCTAACAGCATTTATGTCGGTTTTCAGTTGGTTGTCGTGAAGCGTGGCTAGCGTAGGGTCCGAGGTGAGTTTGTAAAAGGACAGACAGACGCTAGGCAAGAGCTCCTGGTGCTTCTCAAGCCACCGCGCGCCTATAAGGCCGTCGGGATATAGACTTGAGCCAGGTGTGAGGGGCGAGAAGGGAGAATGCAAGATAGCAGGGGACGGAAGCGGCTCGAAGTCCTCGGGAAGACGGGCTTGGCGGGGTGGAAGCAGGAATTCCTAGTAGACATGATCAGACGCGATGCTGCTGATACGCAGATCGCATTGCGAAGCTCACGGCTGGTAGACATACCCTCGCTATAGTCTTCACCCTGAACCTGTACCTCTTCGGAGAAGCCCGTGGGTTCCAAGGCAGACCGGCGGCATCCTTCTCCTGTATATAGCTCAGGATAGTCCTGGCCTCCTGGCTATCTATGGGAGGCAGCTCGGATCGTATAAGTGTGCTCTGTTCCTTCAAGGCTGCATCTGTCAATAGAGGCTTGGTGGGGGCGGTGGTGAGGCCGGAGACGAGGAGCAAGGGAACACTTTGGTCCAGGCTGCCTCGGGGGTATTCATCCATTTCTCTATTCTACCCGGAGCGGGAGATCTAGAGACACCCGTCGCAAACGTCCAACTCGTTCGGTGTAGTTGCAGCCGGTTCCGGAGGTTGTTTCGCTAGGCTATTGACATGGTCATGTACGCATGTATAGGTGGTATAGGTAGTAGATACAGGGGAAGAAGGGCAAGCTTTACGGTCCAACCTTTTACGTATAGGTAGCTTCTTTTTCTCAGCTTAGGCCAAAGTCCCAAGTAGGAAGATCACAGTGCTCACAGTCATTCAGCTTACAGGCGCATCGTGGTCTCTTCGATCCCGCTGCTTGCTAGGAACTCCGTTAAAACCCTCAATTCGTTTGCCTACCTACTTGTAGGTATGTGTGTATGTATGTAGTGTAGGTATGAACTGCCCAGGTGGGGGGATTGAATTGGATGTCCCACGATAGGCGTAAATGGGGAAGGAATACCACGGTGTGTGGCCCAAAGCGTGTGGCCCAAAAGCGTTATCCTTAACCTCCCGGGTGGGCTTTTAGCGCCTTTCAGCACCAACACGGTGACCTCACCCGACACATTGGGGTTACCTGCGACTGCGGGCGTTTTTGGCGTCTAGGTACATCTCTGTGCCATATCCGCGGTCCTTATCAGAGATGTTATCGTTATCGGTCTGCAATCATACTTGTAAGAGCTACTAGGTAGGTAGCTAGGTATATATATAACATGCGTGTGGAGCAGCTGTGGCCCGAGTTTCAGTAATAGCGGCAGTAATAGGAGCACAAACAGTACGGAGCTGGTAGGTAAGCACCTGCCTGCCTTTGAGTACTAGTGCCGTGGTCTGGGGGGTTTAAATGCAGGTGCCGATCAATAAGTACAATTGCGGGCGGGCAGACGAAGGCCTACATACCTGCCCGTCCAGCCTTGTTTTCTGTGATGAAGCTATCGGTATTGCACCTTTCCTCCTCGTCCTTCTCCCCAGTTATCCAGATTTCGTCGCAACATATTTCTTCCTACACAACTTTGCAAGGGACGTATATATTCCTTAAAGGCATAGAACGCGATCCAACTCCTATACTTCGAGGTCTAGCTCACTAAGTTCGTTGCGTTACCACTTCCCCCCTTCGTCAGACCTCTGTCGACATTCGAGACCCTGCGACAACCGTTTATTCTGATCTTTCCAGCACGACAAAGCCACAAAACGAGGGTTCGACTATTATCGATTTGCCATTGGCGAACATTCTTCCCGGAGTCCTTCTCTGATCGGCGCATTGAGAATCGGAAAGTACGCCACATCGCTGTTCCTCTCGACCGACCTCCGTCGTGCCAGAACTCGAGCGCAGACCACCACTATGGCGTCTCAGCAGGTACTCTTCGCTGAGACCATCATAGCGATGAAGAAGGCGAGGAAGAGAAAAGCATATGGTGCGTCAATATACAGGAGTCATTAGTAGTCCGGCACCCTAACAGTCCTATTGCACAGAATCCGATTCCGACTCCGAGGTCCAAACCCATGGGAACCGCGGCCAGAAACTGAAGAAGAGAGCACGGTTTACTCGCCAAGGGCAATTGGCGCCGCCGTCTGGGCCCGAAGTGTACAGAGAGGTTAGTTGATGCTCCCCGGACCTCCGAACACTTGCATAGGGCGCGATGCACGGAGCAATTTCTAACAATTGCGCAGATCGTGAACCACGCCGGCTACGAACGCGCCATCATCAGTCGAAACCCGCCTCTCATAGACGACGAAGGTTACGAACTCGATAGCGACGATGATGAGGCGCAAGTCCAGGAGGCTCTAGACACAGCCGCCGAATTCAACCCATACGCTAACGTGCGCCTTGAGAGTCCGTGACATCTCCCTCTCCGCCAATCTATACTCTTCGCTAACGAGTGCTCGCAGACATTCTGTCACCTCTTACCACTGTCACCGACCTTCCCACCCATCCTACGCTCTCGAGACCGTACAAGACTAAGACCCTGACACAGCTGGCGGAGCAAGGTTGCAACATCATGCAAAAGGAGAACAAGGCGCTCTGGAGAGTCAAGCATTTGCAGACCAAACTGATGGGCGACCATACTTGGGTACCTTGCGACATGATGCTTGGCCCGAACGACCTCGACTTATACAGCGATGACTACCTTGAGCGCATTAACCAAGCAAAGGGTTCTGAAATGTCAGATGCGAGTGTGCATACACTGGAAAACGCACAAGGAGAAGGCGGTACAAATGGGAAAGCCTCGACTAACGGAGAGGCAGCCGCGGGCAGGGTTGAAGACTCCACTGTAGAGGGAGGGGCACCTGGCACGGCTGATGTGGCCATGTTAGACGCCGAACCCCCAGAGGGTGAGAAAGACGCTGATGGACAACCGAAGGCCGAGATCAACAAGAATGGCCAGGAAGATGTACCTGGCAAGGCGAGCGAAGACGACTCAAATGCGAACACAGAGGAGAAAACTGCCAACGCCAACGGGGAAAGAGATAGCGAGAATCGCGCTAGAATCCCTGCAGACAATCCCTTAACAAACGGTGCCACGGTGGAGGGCGAGCACGGCATTGAGGTCGACGATGACGTGGATCCACAGAGCAGACAAGCACAAAGAGGGGTGGACGACCGAGGCAGCAAGCGCCCCTCTATGAGCCCAGCCTCTACAGAGGATCTCACAATACATCCTCTATTCTTAGCTCCGCGGTCAGCTCATCCGGACAGAGATCTGGGTCTGCCGGGGGACGAAGCCGAAGACATCCGGCGTCTCTTGCAACTGTATGTGCAGAAGCAGGAAGAGGTGTGTAGAGGAGCAAAGCGGCTGTATGAAGGACTACTCCGGGCCGACAGGATGCGGAAGACGGTGTTACAATGGGCCAAGTACGAAGCGCACGCGGGGCCGAACCGCGACATGTCGGACGGCGAGGACTGGTATGACAAGGAAGAATGGGGTCTGGAAGAGGACCTCAAGAAGGGCCAAGACGAGGAAGAAGAAGATACCACCCAGCCGGCCAAGAAGACCAGGGCGCGCAGATAGTTGAGTGCTTGCCTGGTGAAAGAGAGCCGCCGTATGGGCCATATGTCGCTCGGGTGCTGGTTATGCTTAGAAAGTATGGTTATCGAAATACCGGGGAGCTGCATCGTCGGCAATCCCAGCCAGTCAATTGCACGGCTCGTTTAATCGAGTTGCACTTCTCCTTGCGGCGGGTCCTGACGGGGATTCTGGTATGTGCATTACCTTTCGCCCTTGCTTCCTGTAAGGCGATGAGCGGGCTCCAAACCGGATTCTAAAATTCAAATGCAGCATGAAGCGTATCTGATGATTGCGGTGTTCTGACATGTCAATGGCTCGGATCTCTGAGCTGGGCTTTGACTTTCAAAATGCTACCTGATAGTTTGTATAGTGATGAAGGTGTCTCTATCGTAGGTACCCTATTAGATGTTACGAACATGAGATCAAAAGTCGTGTGGCTGGCGAGATAGAGGCGTCTGCTTGTGTTGTTGGCATTGGACGGAGTATGGCATGAGCCCGACCAATGAGATTGCTGGTGGGCAAATAGCCGTTTAAAGCAAGCACACAATCATGTGATTTGCACCTCTATGGACGTGGGGTTGATATGTGCTAATTAATGATAAAAGGATTACTTACGTGTAATAGTCGATGACGTCGGCAGAGAGATTTTGTCAAGCTTGGCTTGGGGGGTTGCCCAAAGTCTAGGTAACGTTAATAAATACTTTACATACCAAAGCGAATTGAAGCCAGCTAACAATAAAAGAGCCTCGTCGTAGTGAGCTAATTCCATCTCCACTGCTATCACCGCTGGTATCTCACACAATTACACAGCAACATTTACCTAATACTTGATTAGGAATATTTATGCCGCATTCGTCGTCAGCTTCACTCGAGCAGCGAGACAAACACTGAACTACAATCGATATACACTACTCAATTTCGAGAACGTCAAGTCATGGCGCCTTACGAAGTCCCAGCTTCCGAGCTGGTCGACCTGAGCCAGAAGAGCTTCTGGAGTATGTTCGGCGCCCTCGAACGCCGTAGCGACTTCGATATGTACACCTACTTACGCAGAACGCAGTCTCCGCAGCCTCCATAGCCTTCAACCCGCTATTCTGGAAGTAAGTTCCCGTCTCCCCCCTAGACAGCTAGCCTGGTGCCAGGTATTCCGAGGCTGGAAGCTAATCGGCGTATATAGCATTGTAGCACGGCAAGGTGTGTATGCCTCATTGCTTCCCAAAGCCCCCTACCGTGCCTACCCTAGGAAAGCTCTGATCCGGGAACGTCATTAGAATACCACAACAAGATCCTCACGAACCTCTTCGGCGGCCGCCGGCAGACGGCCTGCTACGCCCTCGCCGCGACCATCTTCTCGCTGGGCCTCGTGCGCGACTTTCTGTACGAGCGGGCGCTGCGCCAGCAGCCGTCGTACCCGCTGCTCGAGCAGCCCGAGGCCAAGTGGCTCGCGTACGGGCTCATCGCCAGCGGCAACGTGCTGGTGCTGTCGTCGACGTGGGCGCTCGGCATCACGGGCACGTTCCTCGGCGACTACTTCGGCATCCTCATGGACGACATTGTCACGGGCTTCCCCTTTAACGTGACCGATGCCCCCATGTACTACGGCTCCACCTGCAGCTTCCTCGGCACCGCCCTGCTCTACGGCAAGCCCGCCGGCCTCCTGCTCACCGCCTGGGTCTTCGCCGTCTACCAGGTCGCCCTGAGTTACGAGAACCCGTTCACCGCCGAGATCTACGCCAAGCGGGACCGGGAACGCGCAGCGAAGGGAGAGGGCAAGAAGGTGCGATAAGCGGGCGTCTTATCTACCGCGTGGGGTCCCGGACCAGATAAGAAGGGTGATATTGCACCGAAGTCGATATCGCATGACGACAAGCGGGTCGACCGCCCGACCACGGACTAGATGGAGGGCCATTGGAGGCATTAGATATCTCGAGCAGTCCGGAGTGAGCAAGTCAGAAAAGTTACGGGCGTGTGATTTAGGAGGGCGTTTCAACATTGCAATTCATGATACCACGAAGAGGTGATGGGAAGGGAGGACATCAGCAGAGTGTCGATTCTTAGATAGGGAAGCTGACGACAGTAAGTGTGGTACGCTTAGTCAGTGGAGAACGGAGAGTAGGTCACGTTCAACATGTGCACAATATACAGTAACCCACAAGCCCTCCCTGTCATGCAAACACCGAGAGATATCCGGCCACCGCCTACGCTGCGATACGTTCATTTTATTAGCCCCTGGTAGGCATATGCATCAGCATACCCTGCTGCTCTTCGATTCAAGCTACGGGCATATTGATGCGAAGGTTTTGCCGGTTTTCCAGTGCTCGATAGGATTACGCGGGTGGGCGGGCATCCTCGGATGAAGCTATATCGTAGGACAGCAGGGTTCTTCTGATTTCGATCCGAAACGGGAGATTTCCGTTGGGTCCACGTTTAAACAAGAATATTTAATCTAAAAAAATTCAAGTCACTACGTACACCGAATATGACTTATCGAACTTATCGAGCATTTGTACGAAGGCTGTATGCTTCAGGACAGTATGATTTCTACTATGCCGTGAGAGCTGTCCATAACGATATTAAAAAGCTAGCATCTTGATATCGTTCGCCTGGTATTGTTATGCAAATGATCTGTGGGGCGGTACTTTACATAAGTAGAGTTTTCTCAAGCTGCCCTGAGCTAGCTAGAACCAATTCCCAAAACAGCATCCCTACCAACCTACAATCCTACAGATCGTTGTGGACAAGGTCTACTATACCTGGACCTGTATTGGCTTCTAACATGTGGGGGGGGCGGAAATAGGGTGCTGGGCAAAAGCTTGTTATGGTGTTCGGAGGCGTTGCCGAGATGCTGCCGTCATTCCCGTTACCCGGAACAAACCACGAACCTGCACTGGCATTTCGGCATGAGCAGTGCAGCAGTGAGGTGAGCGCCACCTACCGTCGGCATGGTCGAGAGGCCATACGAGGAGGAACACCTTCGATCACAATGCACTATGCCGTGATTCCCCGGGTAGTGGGACCCCTAAAAGGTGTTCCAGCCTTCGGATTCGTTAACCCCGATGAATCGCTTACGACTGGTGCGAAGGATAAGTAGTAGCCATCCGAGTTGACCCGCTCTACCACTTCGGGTGCATTGTCTTCGTGTTAAATATAGTCGCTTCCCAAAGCTCAGAAGAATCGTTCCATTCTAGACTGTTGATATTCGCCTTCGTTGTACGTGCCCTTGTGAACCCGTTAGAAGACCCAATGCAGCAGGAACAGGTAACTATCCAGCGAAAAGCTTAAAGTCGAAAATTACCGTTGGTTGTCGACAACCGAAACCCCCGGTGGAGTACCACTGAGAAATAGGGCCTCGCGCCCGAGGTTTCATTTACCATGAATAAGACGTCAAGGACCGATGAACCCCTCGAGGGAGACGGCTTCAACCAGAACCCAAACGAGCTGTCGAACGATCTGGTGACCAACCAAGATCTTAACGGCATCGCAAACCACAGGGAACAGAGAGGTCGGGATGCTAAGAGTACGATAGGCTCCGGACAGATCGCGGCGGAAGAGCCCCCGACCGCCGTCGAGGAAGAAGACGGACCTGCCGTCCAAAACAGGCAGGGGCCGACCGATCCGCACCGCGATGCTGCTGCTGGCCAGCCGCCTGCGGATCGATGGGCGCCGCCGCCGCCGAACCTGGATGGCGCAGCACCGGGTAACGGCCCTGCCGCCGTTGCCGGGAACCTTCGTGGCCCAAAATCCTGGCTCGAACGGCTCAGAAATGTGATAGTTACCTTTGGGAAGTTCATCGGGCCCGGATTCATGGTCTCTGTAGCTTACAGTAGGTCCCCGTTACCTTCAATTCAGAGTCCCATCTCCCCCGGCTCGTCTTCTCTTATCTCATATCTTGCACGGCGTCGCCCATCGTGAGAGGCATTCCCGGCATAAAAAGCTAACCACCGCGCATCGCAGTCGATCCGGGCAACTACGCCACCGGCATCACGGCCGGCGCCTCCTACCGTTTTCGACTCTTGTTCGTTATCCTAGTGAGCAACTTGATTGCCATTTTCCTTCAGAACCTGTCCATCAAACTCGGCACTGTGACCGGGCTCAACCTGGCCGAGGCGTGCCGTGCATTCCTCCCGAGATGGCTTAATTACTTCTTGTATTTCATGGCCGAGGCCGCCATAATCGCGACCGATATCGCTGAGGTAAGCGCCTTACACACGCACCCGCGCCACACGCACTTCCACAAGCGACCTACGGAGCTACAAAGATGACTAATTGACGACGTCCCTACAGGTCATCGGCACGGCCATCGCGCTGAACCTCCTAATCCCGCAGCTGCCCCTGGTGGCCGGCTGCGCGCTCTCAATCCTCGACGTGATGATCATCCTCGTCTTCTACAGGCCGCAGGGGTCCATGCGGGGCCTCCGGGCCTTCGAGTCCTTCGTGATGCTCCTCGTCCTTGCCGTCGTGGTCTGCTTCTGCATCCAGCTCTCGCTCATCGAGAACGCGAGCCCGGGAGAGGTGTTCAAGGGTTACCTCCCCAACGACTCCGTCACGGAGTCGCAGGGCCTGCTGCAGGTGAGTGTCTCGAGCTCTCCATCTCCTTTTCAGAGCCTACTTCCAGAGCTCCTGGTCTTACAGTGAGCCATCATATTGGTCACGGACTCTTAAGAAGGCACAGAAAGCTCCCGCTGTCTCCTAATACTTTCTACGCCGGTCCTTTACTGACTAGGGATTGTGGCATAGGCGTGCGGCATTCTCGGCGCAACTGTCATGCCCCACTCACTGTATCTGGGGTCCGGCATCGTGCAGAGCCGGCTTAGGGACTATGATGCCAAGCGGGGGCTGCTCCCCACCGAGGGCGACCCGTCGGCGGCCAGTGCCCTGGAGGAGGACGACGGCAAGTCCGGGACGAAGACGTACTACGTCCCGAGCCTCGCGGCCATCAAACACTCGCTCAAGTACTCGTACGCCGAGACGGCCATCTCGCTCTTCACGTTCGCGCTGTTCGTCAACAGCGCGATCCTGATCGTGGCCGGCGCGTCGCTGTACCGCAACGCCGACGCCTCGGCCGCGGCGGACGACGGCGACATCTTCGGGATCCACGCGCTGCTGCGCGCGAGCCTCGGCCCCGCGGCCGCCACCGTGTTCGCGCTGGCCCTGCTATTCTCGGGAGTCTCGGCCGGCATCGTGTGCACCATCGCGGGCCAGATGGTGTGCGAGGGGGCGTTGCGCTGGCGGGTGAGGCCCTGGCTCCGCCGCCTCGCCACCCGCTCCATCAGCGTCCTTCCCAGCATCGCCATCGCCGCCGGCGCCCAGGGCCGCGGCAGGCTCAACGCCGCACTCAACGGCTCCCAGGTCGCCCTCAGCGTCGTGCTGCCCTTCGTCAGCGCCCCCCTCATCTACTTCACCTGTGCCAAGCACCACATGCGCGTCCAGCCCGGCACCGCGCGCTTCGTCGTCGAAGGCGCCGATGACGGGTACGGGGGCGGTGAAAAGCGTCGTCGCCATCGAGTTACCGTCAACGACGTCGAGAGGACTGGCGACGATACCGCCACCGCGCAGCTCAGGGGCGCCGGCCCCGCCATCTGCATGGCCAACAAGTGGTGGACCGCCGCGTTCGGCGTCGCCGTCTGGCTACTGATCGTCGTCATGAACGTCGCAAACATAGTGCTCCTGGGGCTGGGGAAGTGAGGGCGTGAGTAAGGATATTCCACCATGGGGGATGACGGGGTGTGGTGAGCTAGCGGTCTCAACTGAGCTAGCCTGGGGGTATCAGGTGGCGGGAGGGAGTCGTTGGAGCCAGTACTGTGCCTGTGTAGTTTGCTGTCTTTCGTAACGTGTTGGGGTTGGGAACTAGGGGGTGGGTTTGAAGTGATCTTTATAGTGAATTAAACATGGGGTATAGAGTGCACATTCGTCAGTTACGTCTAATATTTCCTGTCCTATCCTATGCGGTGCTCTTTTCTGTCATATTTTCGGTGTGTCTATCGTCTATTTCAGCCGAATATCACTTCTATCGTCAGATATACGATTCATTCCGTGTAGCAGGAATGGTTCTCCTTTTTCACAATATAGGAATCCAAGAGCTGTACTTGGTCTCCCTTATGTTTTGGTCTAAGTGGTTCTACTTTTCGGTCGCTATAGACAATGTTATACTAATAATTTGAGGGGGTGGGGGAGCATTGTTTTATAAACGGGTCCCTCTCAACCCGAATAAATGGGCCGCCGAACCCCTATATAGACGCTGGCAATAGAGTCACCTGTCAATCTCCAGGACGCTTACAGCGCTAGGAGGCCGACCAATTTCATCGACCCATCTGGGGGGATTCTCTGATGACTGACAAACTCTGGTTGTGCGGAATTGGTTAGGGGTGTATACTTCACTTCTCGCATAACTGCGCGACAAGCTTGTTGCTGTGGAGTTTGACACAATAACGACGAACCCACCAAGACCGAAATGAAAGCCAAACTAATAAGGCACAACTTGTGCCGAGCACCGAAGACCAAGGGGCTATGCTACTTTAGACATCTACAGGTTAATGGCCGTCCCGAGAAGGCCTTGTAAGCATGTACACTATGCTAGGTAGATGAAGCCCTCTAAGGACGCACGTCTGGAACGCTCTGGGTCTCTGAGATATAGGTTTATCAGAACTAATATCGATATATTAGGGCGCGACGGCCAAGCGGCCTCCTGCGCCACGGAGTTAGTACTTCGATGCTGGGGGGTACAATATACACCACCGCGAGGCATCTAGGCACCCTATCCGGCGTTTCAGCGAAACCTTACAGGTTAGGCATAAGTTTGACATCAGAGACCGGTAGCAGTTAAGTTCTCGAACTATAGTAGGTAATTTTCCTTAGTGGTAAGCAGAAAAATGTATCTATCGGTATAGCGGTGCTCTTTAGTATGGTTACTACCTATTAAAGGATTTTTGCCTAAGTACATCTGTCTGATAGACTTACCCCTATTCAGATACTCCTATACCGCGCCAATGCTTATTCCATTTTCCCTTACAAAACTTTCACATGTTTTCCGCAAAGCCAGTCCCAACAAAACCCCAAGACCTTTTCAGTATGGGTGCGTTCCCGACCGAATATCCTCACGACTCATCAGCCGGTGGTAGAGAAGCATGGTGACTAAGACAGCATCTACGTCTTATTGCCAGCACGATGTTTCTGTTACGGCTGAGGGCGGTCATGAGGACGCAGTCACGCAGCCCTTCACTTGTATACTGAGTAGTATCTCGTGTTTTAGAAGTATGGAACAATCCCCTGTATGCAAGTTTCTCCGAGTCTGTGCAGTCTGAACTGTCCATTCCCGAAATATAGAACTTTGGGCTACCGTACTAAAACTCCGGTCCTATGAGAACGGGCCGTCGATGTTGTACACGCTTGTTTCGAGAACTTACCTCGATCAACGCACTCGGTCCCACTCGAGTTATATATGACCACGGTCATTACGAACAACCACTGGATGACCCGATGCTTCCGTCCATGGGCTCAAGTGCGGACAGGGGCAAGATTTCATTCATCCCCTTTGGATTATACAACGTCGTACATCATGTCACGTAGTTGGGTTCTTAATTAAATCACTAGAGCTTATCATCTATCTCAGAACCCGGCCATCGAAAACAAGGTCATGCAATTGCATTCACCAAGACTATGGCCACAGGGGGTCATGTTCCATTTCAGCGGGTTCAGAGCCTCGGTTAGTGAGCTACATGGCCTTTTGCAGTATCCGTATCTGTGTCTAGCCGTGCATAGCTAGTCAATTTGCCTCTGCAGAAGTGTTCTTCCAGAGTTGATAAAACCACGATTAAGACCTCACACCAAATAGGGCCAGGACGAGCTTCCCGGTGCATGACCGCGAAAATCTAATACCAATTAGGCAAAAACTGGGCAGTCACAAATCCTGTCTCTGACCTCCCAGTGTACGTATTATTGGTTCATCGGCGGCTGATGATTTTCTGGTTGCAAGCGACACCCTCTTAAGTTTCCTTTGCTCCCTGCTGACAGCAGGCGGTACATCCTGTGAGGCATCTCCGAGTGTTTAGTTTGTTTACAGATCCCTAATGTAAACTTGCTCATGGCTATGGAAATTGCCGTAAGAAATATCCTGCCTAACAATAATGGTCGTTTAAGTTTCAGCGTGTCCTTTAAGGTCCGGCTGTTCCCAGCCATGATGTAAAAATTTGAGACAGAAGAAGGGGGTAGCCTGCAAGGACTTGTATGGGAAAACAAGTAGGGGAAACCCAAAAAGAGTAGACTTGTATTATATCAAGCTATATAAAGCTATGGAATTCAGCAATAGCTTGGTGGAAGCTAGGCTATATATATCAGTGAATAACCGTATTAAAATCAAACTATTTATCAATTAATCCATTATTTCCGTTATTAATCAAGATGTAAATTTTAAAAACGTATAGCAAGATACGGAATGTTGTTAAAGGATATCAAAGAATATTCCTCTTCTTCACTACCCCGAATAGGGGTAGCCCCATTTTTCTCGGAACTCAGCTCCTGATTCCTAGACATGATCAGGATTCCATCGCACTAACACCCATCAGAAACATCGTGACATCTTCAGTCGTATATTATAGATCCCATTAAATGGCCCTTGCATATTCGAGGGCAAGCCTTGGCCCAAAGTAAGCTTCTCGGTGATGGATATCTTCTACTAGTGAGCTGTATCTCCTTAAGGTGATTATTTCCTGACACAACACAGCATTTAAAAGAGTCACTTTAACAGTTCCGAGTTCGTTATGTGAGAGTTATATCCTTTAGCCACTATATCAACTCCGAAATACAAACTCTAGTCCGTCCAAACGCCCTCCGTGGTGTTTTGGCCGGCACAAGCTCCTGAATTCTTTCCTTCATTAACATACTAAAGCTGCTGTAGAGGACCTGTCAGTAACCAGTAACCAACGCTTTTCTGATCGCCTCCTTCCCGACTTACCCCGGTTTCGCACACGAGGAGCAGCGTCCCCAGACTTCAAGGAAGGGTCTAGCGCCTCTAGGCCCTCGGACGCCGCCAGAACGTCCAATCGCATGGTGGACGTGAAAGAGGAGGACTCAGAAGACGAGCTCGGGCCATCGGACGATCGCCTGCATGAGCGGTTCGGCGACGAGCCGAACGGGAGGTACACCGGATGGGACGAGCGCGAGGGGAGACCGGTTCTCTACGTTGAGCACCGCGCCACGGGAATCGTGCGTCCCCAAGATGACGATGGTCTCCAGGTTAGGCTGGGTGTACTCCGCATCCCTCGGCGATGGGGAGTCACCTCGTAAGCGGCGACGGTTGAACTCGGAGGAGTCGAAGCGGGAGCAGGAGGAGGAAGAGAAGAGGAGCCCGAGGAGACCTTGATCGGCAGTAATAGCGATTTGGAGGACGAAGAGACCCTGACAGGTAGCGAACGACGATTCGGAGGTGGAGGAGCTGACAACGAAGAGAGTGGATTCGAGATTCCACCCAGTGCAGTTGGTATATTTGCCAATGTTTCGTCAACTAAACTGTATCATATTTGAACAGACAGCCGGAAACTGGACAGCCGTTACTGATTTATTGAAGGCTGGGAAGTGGCCTAGAAATTATTTTAGTTTTTATTTATTTATTTATTTTGGGGGTGTGAATAGCGTCTTCGTAGCAGTTACGGTTGGACGGGACCGAGCTTGGATGCTCCAGTTTCTAATTTTGTTTTTTGATCGGTCTTTAGCTGCGGGGAATCTTTGCACGTTTTAATTTTCACTAAATGGACATGTGAATGCATGGAATCAATACTGCAATGGCCTGGGCTAACATTAGGGGCATTCAAAAGGGCCATCGAGGAGGGTGCAATTAAACATATCAACTAGGGGCTGCGCAACCGACAATTCAGGACGGTTACCAGGAGTTCCATATCGCTGAAAAGTCACGATGCGATAAAGGCGGGTTCTCGTGGCGGAGCTGCAATTACTCAAGTGATACTACCCAGATGCGGGACCGTTGTGGTAATTCTAATGCGGCTGCACGGATCCGAGGGTGACAGGAGATCCGGCGCCGTTGAATGCATGTGATATTTTCGGAGCCGCTTAGCTAGTCAGGGCATTAGTACAGAGTGTATGGGTCAATCCGCCCCCGGAAGAAGACTGGGGAAGATAAGTCTAGACGTTTAGTTATTCTATATCGCAACTGAATACGTCGGCCTGTTGGGCATTAATTGGCGAAAAGTGTATTAAAGGGGGAGGATTAGTAACCCCTATCGCAGTGGGTAGAGCAAGAATACGGGCGGAGGGACCACAGGGCCATCTGGACTACTACAGGCGGGTAAGGAGCCCCGGGCGGCAAGCCCCATTCTATGAGGCTCATCAGTGTGAGGGTCAGCACTCAGTAAAGCTTCCCCAGCTTGGAGAATTTGGGGAGTAGAGATAGGGTCCCTCGAGTTGATCAGTGATGAAAATGATATTATACTTAGTAATATGACGCCGGCACCGGTAGGAGGTTAAGGGACAAAAATCGTAGCATGGCAAGTAACGTATAGTAAGCATGACCGGTTTAAGCTTGCGACTTCCGAGAAATACTCCGGGTCGTTGTCAGCAGACTTTGAGCCCAATACTATGGAAAATGAATATTACGCAGCTCTGGAGAGTCCGAAGGGCCTCGACTCCCAATCGATCACAGGAATGCTAAACAGCTCGACTCGAGTAATGAGGGCTAGCTAGTAATGGATAGCGCAAACTGAAATCCAAGAACTGCATAAGACTGTGGGCACTCCCTCAGGTACCCAGAATTATTCCACCAAACAAGGTCATTTGCCCCATTTAACCGGCTTCCCTTTACCTCTTACATGGTAACACCGTGACAGTTCTTAGCCAGCGCTATACCCATTATCGCATAGTATCTAAGCCTGCGAGGACCTAACAGGCAGCACGAAGTAAATAACCTCTCTGCTTTTTCTGGAGTCTGCATATTTCCCACGCCGTCTCTCCCTACCAACCCCCACCAAAATCGCTGAAAGGAATACATGGTAAAGCCCAGAACAACCCCACCTCCTGTCCGCCCACATCGCCCGCCTCTAGGCTCCTCCTCTATTCCGTGGATTCGGCAACGTCCCATGACCATTCAAATTTCTTAGATCCGATCCACCAACTCCCGGTCTATCAAACTTATTAACGTCAGAGCCGGTAGCGGGGGGGGTGCTCTGGGCGTTGAACGTGACGCACCCCCATTACGTGCCCTCCGCCCATATGCTTCCTCTGGCCATTCCGATTCCAGCTACCACTTTATGCCGAGGAAGCGAGCAGCTCATCATCCGGAATATCACTCTGCCCCCCTTGCTCTGCCTGCTTCCCCTTGGTATTTGTACACCCAAAAAGCCATGTCCGGGTTCCCTGTTTCGTCTTCTTTCCATCATCTTTCGAGTTTCACTCATACATCTTTAATTCTCATCACCGTTGCCAGGACGTTCCATCAATTGACCAGGTATTCGACCCGCCATCAAAGGAGAATATCACAACCCCCTTATACTGCTAGTAGTAGACTCCCCTTATCATCCGCAAAGTCGGCGTATTTCCCCGCGGAGGTCTATCCCTCAGCCTCTACTTGGCGCCAGTACCATCGCAACATCTTATAGCTTAGGGCCGCCTTGCCTCACAAGCCCTCCCTCCATACTCTACCCTCAAAACCGGAATTCGACCAATTGCGCGCTGTAGCTCTACCCAACGTCACATCCACATCCACAACCAACCAAGCCACAATGGAAGGCCTTCGTGAGAGCAAACGTGCCCGTACCGACGGGTATGCAACCGTCCAGGAGGAGGTCCAGGAAGAATGGTTCATTGGCAGTATCGACCAGGGAACTACTTCATCTCGCTTTTTTATCTTCAACAGCCAAGCTGACCCCGTAGCGAGCCACCAAATTGAGTTTGAAAACCACTATCCTGAGTCAGGGTATGTAGTCATGGCCCCGGTTTCGTTCAGTGTACAGAATGGTACCTCTAACGCCTTGTGCAATGCAGATGGCATGAACATGACCCAAATGACTTGTATAACTCGGTTACGGCGTGCATTGAGGAAGCCATGAAGAAGTTCATCGCGAAAGGTTACTCCAAGTCTCAAATAAAAGCGGTGGGGCTCACAAATCAACGTGAGACGATCGTGTGTTGGGATAAGGACACGGGCGAACCTCTCTGCAACGCCGTCGTATGGCCCGACACGCGGACGAAGGACCTAGTCCGCGAACTGAAGGCCCACCCTAACTCCGGCAAGCTACTGAACCTCTGCGGTTTGCCTCTTAGTACCTATCCGTCCAGTGTCAAGCTACTGTGGTTGCTGCGTAATCACGAAGGGGTCAGAAAGGCGTACGATGAGTCTCGTCTCGCCTTCGGTACCGTAGATAGCTGGCTGGTCTACAAGTTGAACGGCGGCACCAAAAACAATGTTCACGTGACGGACACATCCAACGCAAGCAGAACTATGTTCATGAACTTGCACACTCTGCAATATGACGACGAGCTCATCGCCTTCTTCGGCATCGACCGAACCAAGGTCGCGCTCCCCACGATCGCGTCGTCCTCCTGCCCATCTAAGTACGGCAGCATATATGAGGGGCCCTTAGCAGGTATCAAGATCTCGGGTTGCTTGGGTGATCAATCCAGTGCACTAGTCGGCCAGTGCGGGTTCCAACCCGGGCAGGCTAAAAACACGTACGGCACAGGCTGCTTCCTGCTGTACAACGTGGGCTCGAGACCAGTTATCTCGCAGTATGGCCTGCTAGCGACCGTGGCCTACCACTTCGGTAAGGACTCGCAGCCCGTATATGCATTGGAGGGCAGTATTGCCGTTGCCGGCTCGGGCGTCAAGTTTCTCATGAACAACCTCGGCTTCGCGTACGAGTCGGACAAGGTAACCGACCTGGCAAGGAGCGTCAAGGACAACGGCGGCGTCGTATTCGTCACCGCCTTCAGCGGTCTGTTTGCCCCATACTGGATTGATGATGCTAAGGGAACTCTCTGTAAGTACCATATCCGCATCACCGTTTTCGGCGTTCATGGGACTAACCTGACTAGTTGGTATCACACAACACACGCAAAAGGGACACATCGCCCGCGCAACCCTCGAGGCTACCTGTTTTCAGACCCGGGCAATCCTCGAGGCTATGGAGAAAGACTCAGGCCATAAGCTTGAGGCTCTAGCCGTCGACGGCGGCATGTCCAATTCCGACTTGACTATGCAGACGCAGGCCGACATTAGTGGAGTCCGCGTCGAACGTCCCGGCATGCGTGAAACGACTGCCCTAGGTGCCGCCATTGCCGCCGCCCTTGCCGTTCCTGGCTGCTGGACAAGCCTGGATCAGGTAACCGAGATCATGCGCGCGAAGGACGGTCGCAGGGTCTTCGCGCCCGAGATGGACCAGAAGCAGGTCAAGCGCATGTATGACAGCTGGGAGCGCGCTGTTGATATGAGCCGCGGCTGGGTCAAGACCGAACTCGAAGACGAGGCCGTGGAGATGGGCGAAACCTAACGGTCCTCCTGGGAGCGGAAAACGAAAAGCATCGGTATCTAGAAGTGATTTAGCGAGCGATCGAAGAAGCAAGCGGTGTGGGCTTTCTGGATCATGTATATGTCCTACGTCAATGGGCGACGGCGCATGGGCGAACCTGGGGTTGGTATTTGTGTGGCGTCATTTACGGTTGTTAGTAGCGTGGCGGGAAAAGCGAAGCCTGTGTTCGATGGAATTGGTACCTTGTCAATTCTTGCTGTATATGATGGCCGAGTACCTCTGTATTAATAATCTCGAATATGCTTTGAAATTACCCCATCCATTCACCATTGATTCTCCTGAGGAAGCGTGATCCATGTCTTCCTTGGGAGGGGGAGTTTGCCTATTTTTGTAGTGCTAAAGCACATGAACCATTCATCTCGGCTTGGTTTTCTATTGGCTGTTCAGCGACTGTCCAGTCCAGGCTACAACGCTCCTATGCCAATGTCCCCATCACCACTTTCGCGTCCCTACGACACGGATATCCCCGGTGCGGCGGAGGGAGGGTTTGTTATGCTCAAGCAGAAAAGCTGTTTCCTCTTGGCTCTCCCGCTCGCTTACCCACCATCTCGCTATGTTTTGTCCCGGCAGGCGGTGCCTACACCAGGTAGCTTCTAACTCGGCCGACGATCAAGTACGTATTACGCATGACACCCCGTCTCGCCTACCCATCATTGTACGGATAGATTATGAGTGATCATAACTGCGCGATTCTTCCGCGTTCGGTAGATATCCGCCGCATCTGACCTTTTTATTTGCTCACACTACCTCTCTACCTACCTATCCATCCATCTAATTACCTCCAAATTCACTTTATGGCATCAAACATAGCGTTTTAGGTGGTCATATTAACTGTCCGATATCAAGCTGGTCCGATTGATCTAATAAGGCATCACTCACGGGTAGACAAGAAGCCGCCTACGCGTCGACCCGCGAGACACCTACTCGCACTCTACTGAAGCTCTGCCAACGCGGACCCCCGGACGGCGCGGGGTGCCCCACTGCCGGTCGCCGTGCGCTTTCTCCACTGCGGATCCAAGCCGGGCCCATCCGCGCCGCGCACGGTACGATAGTGGCGACAAGTCCGGGGGGCGCCGCATACCCACCCACATCCACCCGCAAGCGGCCGCCCCGCCTGGGGTACAACCGCTATCAGTATCAATCGCCGCTGGCTCTGACGGCATGATGGACAACGTCACGTCTCCACGGTGGGGCCCGGGGTGCTGGGTAATGAATGACGCTGCTTGCCGGACAATCTTTCCCGGATAGTTTCCTTGTGCGCGCTCCAGGTCCCTCCCCCCTGACGTCACCGTAGCGTAGGTGCAGACAGGCACACCATGGCTAGCTGAGGTCCGCGGACGACGTCAGCGGCGAATCCTCATTTTTTTTTGTGGAAAGGGAGTTTGTTGCGGGGCGGGAACCGGCGCGGTGGCACGTTTTCCATTTCCATTTCCACTTTCAACTCCCTCCCTGTTTGCCTCCCCCCCCCC
>QJNS01000505.1:0-22599 GCA_004154925.1 Monosporascus cannonballus
CCCCCCCCCCCCCCCCCCCCCCCCCCCCCCCCCCCCCCCCCCCCCCCCCCCCCCCCCCCCCCCCCCCCCCCCCCCCCCCCCCCCCCCGCGACTAGACTTGGATACAACCCTGACTAGCTACGGGGCAGCCTGATCCTCTGAATTCTCTCACGCGGGCACGACGGGGACGGCAGCATCTTCTTATATAGGCTCGCTCAACCCGCGCCACAGTCGCATTCGACGGCCCGTCGCGACCTCGCGGGAACCGGCACGGGAGCCATCGTAGAGCACCCTCCCTATGCTTCAACCGAAAGTCATGGGACCTGCTGTATAAGATCGTAAGAATCTTAGCCGCGTCCGAGATAGAAAAGACGGCGGCCATATGACACTATACTAGCTAGTCCCGTCGTTTTATTGTGGGAGGGTCTTGTAGCTTTCGCAGATCTGTTACGGTTAGATCATCCATCTTCTGCATCCATAGCTTAGTTGCTTAGCAGTCTAGACGAATTAATACTGGAGGCAACGGGCGACGGTCAGCCTTTCGGCTCTATAGAATGCCGGGCTCCCCATTCCGTTATAGGTAGCTCGTTGGGATACGGTGACAAATACGGGCCACATAGCATACTTTAGGTAAGCATTATGACATCCGCAAAGAGATCGGGATTTTTTAATTAGGTGTGGAGCCGGAACCGCGAGAATGAAACGTTGAGCCGCCTAGTCGGGAAAGGGAAAGGGAAAACCCCAGAATCGACAACTATACTGCGTAGCTTAGACTATTCGTGATGCCGACTTCGGATCGTATTACCTAGCCGGCCCCGAGGGACCTCGATAACGGCAGGTCTCCCTCGAACCCTCCTCTCGTACTTCGCAGGCGCGTCGGCACATCCCTTCGCGTTTCCCGGGTTAGGGGATGCCGAGATCACCAATGTCCCCAAGGGAACGTCACGCAGGAACAGAACCCCTTTTTTTTGTTTCCAGGGAGCGGGGGTGGGAGCTAGCTAGATTTTAGTTTCGAGAATGGATAGCAACTTGGTTGACCTTGTAACGATCCACACTAGTATACCAAAGGAGACGAGACAAGGTAGTGGGTAAGGAACTCGTCAGCCACTTTGACGGAAATCGGCTATTACCTCGCTTGCTATCTACATAGGTTAGTGAATAACTCGCAGTCTGATGTAAACAGGTAAATGAAGCAGGGGCACTTCCGAGAACAGATGATAGGAGCCGAATGCTACTATGGTCGAGACTACTTGCTTGCTTAATTACTTGCTTAATTACTTGAGTGGGTATCATTATAGGTCCTTGGCTCGACGTGCTAATCTAGCCCACTACTCACTATCAGATCAGGGCGGATAGATGGAGGGAGAAGGCGGACAGAGATTTCGGTGGACCCGCCTCGACCTTCCTCTGCTTCTCCCATAATAGCGGCTCTGCGTGCCACTGTATTCATCTCCTCTCCAACCCCGTAACCAGCCATCCAGTACACCCCAAAGGTAGGTGAAAACCCTGGATGATGGCCGTAAGAGTAGATGTGACTAGACCAGATCAGCCCGTCAGGGGTTCCACCGCCTTTCAATCAACATGCGATCCATCTCGAGGACCGGGTTCTTGCCTTCGGCCCTCCACTTGCGCTTGCAGTCCTCCATCAAGCGAGATTCCTCATCCCAGTCTCTTTTCAAGGCCTTGAGAATATCGCTGTCCTCCCACTCACACTCGCTCCCCTCCTCATCCACTTCCCCGGCGTGCTGCTCCTTGTGTAATGGACAGGAGGCCAACAGCACCTCCCTTCCTCTCCTAATCCTGTCCGCGGCCTCAGCGCCGAGGCAGAGTCTGGGGTCGAAGCGCCCCAGTCCTTCTTCCGCCTGTCCGCTTCCATTTTCATTTCCATCTCCGTCTCCATCCTCGGAGCCGGAGCCGGCCATTGTCGCTAGGGCCGCGAGACCTAGGTACGCGTGGTATAGATCAGGCGGGCCACCGGGATGTTTGGCGAACCCACCGATGAGGTGCTGCGTCTTCTCGAGAATGAATCTGCGGGCCGGGGCGCGGTCGACGAGTGCGCCCTGGCCGAGTATATGTAAAGCGCCGCCGACCCACCACGCGTAACATGTATCGGCCACTTTGTTGAGGCGGCCGTTGAACCCGGTCGATGACGTGTGCGGGTCCTCGTCGGAGAGGGAGAGCTTGGACAGGTCCGCCGGCGCAGCAGCACTGGGAGGATCCGGGTCCAAGTATGTGAATTGGCGCGAGACGAGGAAGTGGATGAGTGAAGGAATCGATGGGATTCCGGCTTGTGTGTAGTGCGTCGGTGAGGCAGACGGGTCAAGGTTCGCACGGTCGAGGAGAGAAAGCGCTGCTACGGCGCAATATGCGTAACCGGCTATTAGAACTGGGTTAGTCCGAGTTTCCCACGTAAAAATCAACCCCCTTCTACATGGGGACGGTTGGTAGGAGATGGGGGGGGGGATAAGAGGTAGTAATCACATACCATGGCTCTCATGCATCGAGCTCTCGGCGATGCCCCCGTCGAAGGTCTGGCCGTTTCGTATATGGGCCACCAACTTATCGACGTCGAAGTCGACTTCGGGGCCGGCCTCAGCACCGCCCAGAACCCAGCGTATCGTGGCCGCAAGATAGCAAGACCGCATGTCCCGGCCGCCAGCCACATATCCGTCGGCATCGACATTCTCGCCAAAGCTGCCGTCCTCCCTCTGTAGCTTCCGCAGCCAGCGCAGAGTCCTCCACCGATCGACGCCCTCGAAGGCCGCGGAGCCGTCGCCGTCGGCCACCACGCCCAGCGCTAGGAGCGCAAAGTACGTGGCCGCTATGTTCGCATTCTCGGGGTCGCCGGCGACCAGTTGCTGTTGTGGCTGCGCGTACGCGCTCCTGTACCGGGCCGGGAAGACGTGGTGCGGCGACCCGCAGAAGCCGCCGTGCGGGTGCTGGAGGGAGAGGATCCAGGCGCGGATGGCGGGGCGGTCCTTGGGGGGGATGAGGGAGGCCTTCGCGGGGTCTTGGGGCGGCGACGAGAAGGAGGACGGCGACGAGAGCAGGTCCAGGGCGGCGAGGACGAAGTACCCCAGGGTCAGCCGCGTGCTGTCGTTGCTGGTGTAGTGGTGCGGGAGCAGG
The DNA here is from genome assembly GCA_004154925.1 of Monosporascus cannonballus. NCBI lineage: Eukaryota > Fungi > Ascomycota > Sordariomycetes > Xylariales > Monosporascus > Monosporascus cannonballus. The sequence continues at coordinate 3,106 of QJNS01000505.1, forward strand.
GTGCGCAGACAACGCTGCCAGTACCGGATGTGGCGGGCGCTGTCGAGGGGAGGGTCTAGGGGGTCTGCCATCCTGTCTACCATCCAAGAAACATTCCAGTCAAAAACGAATTCGCGCCTGGAGAATCCCCGTCGACGTTTATCAGAGCTCGCCGAGTTTTTGTTCTTGAAGGTTCACAAGTTCAGAAGCAGCTACTGATCGTTGACCGGGGGGGAAGGGGGGAAGGCACTTGACGAGGTGGGGTCGAAGGTGTTATGATACAGTAACGTTAGGAGGGGGGGGAGCTACGATGAGTACCAGAGTACCTAAGTACCTAATTACCCCATCCTCTACGGAGTGTCACGGGGATCACTGCTACAAAACTTAAAAATTATGAATAGGTACGCGCCAGGTTAAATTTAACCGAAAATTTTAATGAATTAAGCAGAAATTCGAAGTTTTCTTAAGTATAAATATGCGTTGAACAAGATAATCGGGTAGATTTAATTGCCTAACTGACCAAACTGACCTAACTGACCTAACTGACCTAACCTAGTTAACCTTATCGTCGGCCTGGTCTCATCGTCGACCTGAACTTATCGTCGACTTTGTTCTTAAAGCCTGGAAGCCCAGAGGCGCATACGTATGGGTCTGTCTCTTGGACCTTTGTCAATTTGTATGGCGCGTATGCGATCTAGTAATGCCCTAGAACCTTTGGAAGCCTTAGCCCCTAACCTGATCTTATTGCCGATCTTATCGCCGAAATAAGTTGATTTTCTTGGCCTAACCGATTTAACCTGATTAACCAGATTTAATGTTGCGAGAACAGGGGTTCTCGTCTACAAGAGATTCTCTTTAAAGCATAGCGCTGGTGCGCAACGGCTAAACCTCGGCCAAAGGCTCTTGGCTCTTCTAAGTGATCTAGGTAATCTAGATAATTTGACTAGATCATATAAATTACATAGATCTATAATACATTCACTTAAGAAAGATAGAATATATAATAAATAAATCTTTTATATAAATAATACCTACTTAATTTCGTTTCTTAGCTATTAATCTAGGCCTTTAATTAAAGATATCGTTTTTTAATTAAAAAAATCTATAAATTTCTATAACGAACAAATTTATAAATTATTTCTTATCTTATTATTACGTGTAAAATAAAACTCTTTTCGAATATTGCTTATATTGCCAGATGAATATATAACAGGTTCGTTATATTGAATTAATTCGAATTAATTATTAATCTAGTTAGTCGTTAATAAGATTAATTTAATTTAATAATTTAATATGTAAAACGGGCTTTAAGATTTTAAAATCGTTAAATTACTTAAATAATTATATTTTTGGTTATATACATCTTAAGTTGTTGACCACATTACATTTAATAAATACAATATACATACAGTGAGATAGCTGTCAGATATAAAAGACATCAGTTGTATATGTTTATCTCAGCTAGCTTAGGCCTTCCTGGCTCGTTTTTCTAATTTTTTCAAAGTTACTTAAGTACTATTCCATAACGTTAAATATGAACTAATCAAATCCCAAATCCCCGTAACGAACTAACGAAGCCTAAGTTATAATTACGTAAAAACGGCTTCGTTTAATATATTTGTTTTTTTAAAAAAACGAAAATCTGTAATAACTTTATAATAAAATATTTTTTATAAATATATATATATATATATTATTATTTTTGTTATAACTTATTATTAATATTATTTTAATTTTAATTAAAATTTATTTGCCATTTTTAAACCATAAAATATATAATAATTATAATCTAAACCCGTTACGTTATTTTTTTTTTTAAAAATACGATAAATTTGAATTTTTTTTAATTTTATCGAATTACGTTTTTAAAACAAAATATACATACGTATACTTTAAATTTCTAATATTAATATAAAAGAATTAATATAATATTTAAAAAAATTATGATAAAGTTTTTTACGACAATTTAAGTTAAATTATAAATTTAACTATTTAAATTAACTAATTAATTAATGTATTTAAAAAATTAAATACGCAAAATATTATTAATAAACGAAAATTAACAGAAACTTTTAAATTCGGCTAATTAAAACCGCATTATACGTAAATACCGTAATATATTATATGGAAAATTTATAATTTTCGTAAAAAAGTTTAAATTTCGTTATTTGCTGAAAAATTTATTATTCGAAATTAAAATAATTTATATTATTTTAAACCAAAATTAATATCTTATGAAAACGTTTATTTTTAAATAATTATATATTTTAAAAAGAAATAATAATAATATAATATAAAATAAAAAACGAAACGATTACGTACTAAAAATAATCCGGATATTTTTTTTATAATTTTAATTATTGTAAATAAAAGAATTTCTAAAATTAACGGCAATTATTTACCTTATTTACTAAATAGGTTTTTATTATCTTTAAATTTATTATAAAATAATATTAATATATTAAAAAGGTTAAATATTCGCGAAAATTATTATATATTAAATAAAAATATAATTTGATTAACGGAAAAAATTAAAATAATTAAATTAATTTTTTTTAATTATGTAATTTTAATTAAAATATATTATATTTTATAATTAAATATAATAAGGCAATATTATACTTTAATATAACAATTTTAATATTTAAATTTATATTCGTAATATTACGTTTCGATATAATACTATTGTATAAAATATTATCACTACCTTTACTTATTACCATAACTGTATTTTTTTAAAAAAAATTAAAATAATCTATATTTTAACTTAATTAATATTATAAAATAAAATAATTTTATAAAACGTTATAATAATATTTAATACTGCTCAATATTTTTTATTAATTTATAATTAATATTATCCGGATTTTATTTTTTATTTTTGATAATATATTTTATAAATATAATAAATAAAAGTTTCCCAGTTTTTTTTAATTATAACGTATTCCGTATAGTAAATACCATTTAATTTCGTTAAGTATAATTAACGAAAATCAAGGTATTATCGATGATACCTATAATACTTATCAAAATATTTTTTAAAAAATATATAAATTTAAAAAAAATTATTAATTTTTAAAATATGTTTATTGTATTTATAAAAATTAGAAAATAATTAATTATATTCGAAAAATATAAATTAATTAAGCCGATATAATTAATTTATATAATAAAAAATAATACTTTTTTTGTTTTTGGTTTGATCTATATATAAATAAATATTTTACTTATATTTGTACGTATTTATTAATTTAATAATATAAGTAAAACGTATAAAATATAAGTAATTTTGAAAATAAATCGTTAATTTTTAAATATAATAACGTAATTATATTAAATATTATCGAAGTTTCACTTTTTCAAACTTTTTATTTTATATATATATAATATTCGTATATTTATATTATTTTTATAGAAATTACGTATTTAATATAAATTATTTATAATAAAAATATTTCATATATATAAAATTTTTTATAATATCTTAATCGAAATTTTTTTTCGAAAATCAAATTTACCAAATTTATAAAATATATATGTTTTCGATAAACAGTTACCAAATTTAAATCTATTACGTATAACGTAATCTTTAAATATTTTGGTCGTATTGGATAAATAAAAAAATATTACGAAATCTTAATTAAAATGCGTTAATAAATAAAATATTTTTAATAAATATTTTTAATTATTTATTAATAATATATTACTTAATAATATAAATAATTTAACGGATAATTCGTAAATATTTTATTTTTTAATTCGAGAATATAACTTATTTATATTTTTTAAACGGTATAATCCTTATTAAAATATATCGAATAAAGTCTTTTTATCGAATAATTACGAAACTCGAAATATTTTTAATACGGCCGATATTCTATAAAGTAATAACTTTTTTAACTTTATTAAAAACTATAATTAACTGTTAATCGATATTATTTTTATTAATAAAAAATTTCAAAATTAATATTACGTTTTTTATATATTATACGATATAATAACATAAATTATATTAAGTAATTAATACCGATATTATGAATTTTTTATAAAGTTAATTAATTTAATTACGTTAAAAATATTTTATTTTAATTATATATTACATTTTATAATATTAAATTAAATATTTATTAATTTAATTTTAATATTAAATTTTATTCCAATAAAATTTAAGTAAAAAATATAAAAAGTACTTAATCGAGTAAGCAAATATTATAATTTATAATTTATTACCGAATTTCGCCGGTCGAAAAATAATATACATAATATTAATATTATTTTTTTCCGAGATTTGTTTTTAATTATGTATCGTATGTTCTTATAACGCGAATTTTATATTTATTATGTTCTTTTATATAATAAATATTACGTTATTCGGGGTATTCGTAACGAAAATTTTAAATATATTTATTTTTTGTTTTGAAATTTCTGGCTTATTAAAAGATATTTATTTCGGATTAAAAAAGATAGTTAAAATTCCGAAAATATTTTGGCTATAAACCGTAAAATTATAAAAATTAAATTTATAAATTTTAATAATACCGTATTTATTATTAATAATATAAATAAGCTTAATTATTTAAATACGGCAAAAAAACAAAAATTAATTTTTAAATAGTTTTAACGTAATTATGCCGAAAACTTTTAATATTAAATTTATTAAAAATAATTTGGTTTCGAATAATTATAATATTTTATATACGAAACAAAATATAATTTTATAGTATAAATTATCGATAATTTAATTAATAATTTTAATTAATCCGGTTCGTTATTCTTTTCGTCGCTTTTAAATAAATAAAATAAATATTTATTAAATAAAAATAAATAATTAATATAATTCTTCATTATTTTATTATTTTGGATTTTTTTATCAGTAATATAATATTTATATTATAATTTTAATTAATGAATTTCGGCATAATTTTATATATTATTACGATTATTTAATTATTAGATTAATATAATTTATTTATTTTCGATAATAAAATCGTAAATAAAAAGATAATATTTTATAATACGATACGTAACATAATTATTAACGAAATTAATATAAATAATTAAATTCGTAATTTTCGTAATTTTAATAAATTATATTCCGTTTAAACGTTTTATTTTTCGTAAAATTATATAAAAATATAATATTACTTATAATTAAATATAATGTATAATTTTAAATCAATCCGTATATCTCGTTTATAATTAATTTATTAATTAATGTTTATAAATATTTGTTAAAATCTTTTTGTTTTTTTTTCTGCGTTATTATAATTTATATTTTAATAACTTATTTTATATTTTCGAGTTTTACAATTTTATTCGTTTTAAACGTAATATGTATATTTAAGTTTTTTTGGAAAATTTTATTTAGGTTGTATAATAATGCCGAATATTTAAAAATTATATATAAATATGTTTTGCCGTATTTTTATATATAATTTATATATTTATTATCCGTACAATTTCACAAATTATAATATTTAAAAAATAGTTATATAATATATATTTTAAATTAAACGGCCCGGTTTATAAAGTTATAAATTTCTTTCGTATTATTTATATAATACTTGATTTATATAATATTTTCGTTAAATTATAAAAATCGTAATTAATTAAAAATCCGTAATTAATACGATAATTTAATAATTTATAAGACCGGTATATTTCGTTTTAATGTAAATTTTATTTTGCCGGTTATTATTACGGAAAATATTTGGAATTATATTATTGATATTTATTACTTATTTAAATATTAAATTTTTTTCGTAATAAAAAGGTTTATTCGTAATATAAACTTTTTATAATATTATTAAATTTATAAATTGTTAATAATTGTAAAATTTTTAAAACTAATATATATTTATATTAATATTAAAATATAAAATATTTATTTTTTAAATTTTTCGTTATATTGTTATAGTTTTAAAATACGTACTTAATATTTAAAATCGGTTACGTATAATAATATATTTTTCGTAAAAAATATCTTGTATTTTAAAATAATTAAATATTGCTTAATTAATACGAAAATACTTTAATTAGAATTATATTACCGGTTTTGCCTTATTGCAAATTATTTTGGTACCGATTTCGATTATTTTTTAATTAAAAATTTTATTATTCGTTTTTAAGGTTATTTTTCGAAGGCAAATTATTTTTTCGGAAATATTATTAATAAATTTATTTTTTTTAATTAAATGAATAACTTTTTTTGGATTTATTCGAAAGATATTATTAGAAGTTATAACGAAAATTACCTTTATTATATCGGTAAGGAATTTTTTTATCTTTTATAATATCGTAAAATATATAATAATATATATTATAATATAAAATTAGAATATTAAGTTAAAAATAATAATTAATAATGAATTTATCGTAAATAACGTAATTTTATATATTAAAATATAATAAATATTTGAAAATATAAAAAATTATAATTAAATAATTATGTAAATTATACTTAATATATATTAAATCGAAATAATTTTATAAATTATATTAAAACATTTATAATAAAATATAAATTTCGTATAATTTAAATATAATTATTAAATCTTTTCCTTATATATTATTATTTTATTATAAAGAAATAACGTTAATTTTTTTATTTATATTTAATAATTTAAATATTTATAATTATATAATTTTAAAATTTATATATGTTTTAATTTTAATTATATATATTATTTTAAAATATTTTTATAATTTATTAATTATTTGTAAACTTTAATTGTATATTATAAATCTTTATATATTTTTTATAATATTAATAATATATTAAGTAATTATTTACTATATAAATTTTATTTTATTAATTTTATTTTATATTCTTTATTTATATATATCTAATATTGTGTAATTATTATAATAATATTATTACCGTTTAATAAAACAAAATACGGTATTTATATTTAGAAAATATAAAATAACTTAAAAAAATTAAAATATATATAAAGATTATAACGGCGTTAAGCTAATTTTTAATACGCATTATATTAAATATGGCGTTATTTTTCGTAGTTTATTTTTTTATTATATATATTATTTTTTTTAATTAAATAATTATTTGATAAAGTTTTTATAAGGCGGATTTTATTATTATATATCAAAAAACATAAATTAATTACTCTTATATATATATTAACGTATATTTTATATATCGTAATTTCTGAATAATATTGAAATAGATATTCCGGGATATTAATTTTATATATATTATTTAAAATATTTTATAAAAAATATATTTATATATTTTAATAATATTTAAATTTTCGTTTTATTAAATATTAAAAGAATTAATAAATAATATATAATATTATTTGATTTTTTCTTATAATAAAATATAATATTAAAGTTATTAATACGAATAATAAAAATTATTAAATAATAATTTTTAAAACCGCAAAATAAACGTTTTTTATATTATAAATTTAATCGGCATATATATTTTCTAAACAAACCGTATAATTTAAGCCGTTAATTATTTTCGGAAATTTATATTCCATAATAATTTAGACAATATAAATAAAATTAAAAATATAGTAATTTTATAGTTTTAATTAAAAGAAATATAATATTATAATATATTTTGCGATATTTATTATATAGACGTTATTTTTATAATATTAAACCAAATAAAACTTTGCAATTATACGTAATTGGTTATCGTATAAATTACTTTATATAAAAATTAGATTTTTAAGTACCGCGGTATATTTGGTATTAATACTAAGGATTTCGGCGGTTATCCGAAATATCCGATTATTATTATATTTATGTAAAATTTTAATATAAAGAAATTTTTGAAACCAGCCGGGAAAAAAACAAAAAAATCCTTAAAATCAGCCGGGGACCCAGTTATGCCGACAAAGAGAAAACGCGGTAAAAGGAAAAAACCTAAATCCGGCCGTTAATCTTTATTAAAAGAACTAAAAAGTCCTACTTTGAAAAAAATAATTACTAAAACTTTTAATAAAATAATAAGATATACGGGTAATTTCGGAAAATATTAATAAAAATCGTATACTAATAGATATTAATTTTAATTGCTAAAAAAATAAAGTTATAAAACGTAATTAATAAGAATTTATTACAAATTTAATATTTTAAACGTTTTTAATTAATATTAAGAAAAAAAATAAATATCGAAATAACTATATTAATAACCAAAAAATAACCTTTTTAATATTAATAAAAAATTAGTTATATTATTTCTTTATCCGCATAATTAATTTATATCTTAATTATTCGACATGAATTAAAATACTTCAAAAGATAAAAAAAAATAAAAATATTTTGAAAGCTAATACGATTAATTTAAGAAAGAAAACCGGAAAATAATATATAAAAAATTTTTATTTCGGTATTATCAATTAAAAGCAATAAGTTAAAAGAATAATTTGCCAATAATTATAATAAATTATAATTTCAATTACGTAATACAAAGTTTCGTTAATTTTTTTAAATTAAAAAAATCCATTATATATTTATTACAGCATATAATTAATCCGGAAAAGAATAAATTAATATCCTATATAATATTTTATAAATTAAAATTAATAAAAATAATAAATTTAATATACGAATAATATATTAATAATTTTAATTAATATTATATAAATATTTATAATTATTGCATTTTAGAATTAAAATGCCATATCGAAATTAAACGCGTTTTTTGTTATCGGCTTTAATTAAAATTAACAGAATTTCGTTTTTTGCTTTTAAACTTAATATTGTAATTATTTTTTAATTTATTATGAATGTTATTATTTAATAAGTACCGTTTAATTTTAACGCGCGATTTTTTAATTTCGCTAAAAATGACCTTTTCGATTTTTTTCCCGATATATTATTTATAACGTCAAGTTATATATTATTATATTTAAATAACGCCGGCAATTCCAGTAACGATATAAAAATAAATAAATTATACAAATCTAAATATAATAACGAAATTAGGTTTAAAAAATTAAAAATATTGAAAAATAATAAATTTTGCGACAATATTGTAAATAAAAAAATAAAATAAGTTTTTAATTAAAATTATTTAATATATCGCGAATTACGTATATAAATATAAATATTATTATAATGAAAATAATTATTTAAATCGTGAAAAGGTATAAATTATATATTAATTTAATATTTAAATTATTAAGATTAGTTTTAAATTATTAGTTATTAATTTAAACCAAATAATTATATACGGCATATTTTAATTAAAATAAGGCGTAATTTAAAACGGCCTTATAATTTTTTTCGATATTTATTAAATTTATAATATAATAATAATCCGTAATTTATATAAATCAGGTTGCGGTATAAGGATATAACGCCGTTTTTTCCGATTAAACGAATTTCGCTGCTTATAAAAAATTACTTATATTTTTATAATATCGAAAACATAGCTTTTTTATATATTATACATAACGTAAAAAATAAGCAGTTTTTTTAAAATATTCTAATATTATTATTTATTGAAATTAGAAACTACCTTAATTAATTTAATTATATTTTAAATTAAATATGGCCTTTTAATTTCGTGTAATTTATTTGGAAATGTATTAAATAAAAACCGTTTAAACTTAATAAAAATAAATATTTATTTTGTTTTTTACCGTTAAATAGAAATAATAACGTAAAAAATTATTTATTTATTTATTGTTTATATTAAAACTTTATTATTTCTTAAGCAATTGTTTTTATAAAACTAGTTTTTAATTATTTTTATATAAATATTTTCAAATTTAAAGATTTAAATATATAAAGAAAAATTAAATGTATATATAATATAATAAGGTTTAGCCGGAATTAAGTTATTATAATTTTTTTCAAGTATAATAATTTCGTTTTTTTAAATATACCAAAATCACCTTATGTATATATTTGCTGCTATATAACGCATATTATTACGGCTTTATTTTTATCTAATATCGTAAATTAAAATTATTTTATTTCGGAAATATACAGGTAATATCTAAACTAGCCGAAAATTAAAATTAAAATTCGATAATTATTTTATTTTAATAGAAATTATTTATGATAAATTATATATTGGTTTTTTTATTATTTAAATTTATTATATAACTTTTTATTACAATCTTTATATTCTTATAATTAATCCGGTTTTTAGTTTACCGAATTTAAATATTTTTTATTATTTTAATTTTATATTTATTAAATATTTTAAAAAATTTAAATAATCTAATTTAATTATAATTAATTATAATTAATTCTTTACAATTACGAATTATTTAATTAAATTATTATTATAAATTTGTAATTAAAAACCTTTATGATATATTTTATTATATTATTAAATTAATATTTAAAATATTTATATTTAATTTAAAAATAATAATAAATACGATATTACGGATAAAATTATTTGATTATTTTAAATTATTATATACGCAAATATAAATTTCGTAAAATATATCGAAATTATAAAACTTAATAATTTTTTTACAATTTTTAATAAATATTCCTAATTTATATTAATTTTAATTAAATGTTTATAAACATTTATAATTTTTACGTTATTATTAATTTAAATAATAAATTTAATAATAAAATATAAAATATTATATTAAATTAAAAATATATTATTTATTAATTTTAATATATTAATTATTAAAAAATTAAATTATTTTTAATATAAATATTTTTAATTTAAATATTAAATTTTAAATATAAAGAAAATAATATTATTAATTTCGAAATAATTAATATTTAAATACCGGATTTCCGTTATATAATTATATTTAATTATGTTACCGATTTAATAAAAACCGTTATATTTCGTAATTTTTTATAACATTATTAATAATTATTATATATATAAATTAATATATATAAAAAAGAAAAATAAAAAATAAATTACGGATGTTCATATTTATAAACCAGAAATCTTTTTTAATAATAAATATATTTCGTTAATAATAATTAAATTATATTATTATTTGAAAATAAAATTTAATATAATAATTTGAAGTTAATTATTTAATATTTATTTAAAATTTAAAATAATATAATAATATTATTTGGTAAGTATATAATTAAATATTTTTAAATTAAGCTTTTTTATATTTACAAATTTTAACATAAAAATAAAACATAAAATTATTAATATAAAAATTTATTTAATAATATAATTTAAATAATAATTAAATTAGTTATTAACGAAATAATTTAAATAATTAAAGATGTTTTAAAATTTATTTTATTAATTAAAAATATTAAATTCTTTAAAAACCAAATTATTTATTATATTAATATATTTTTTAGATAAAATATATCTTTGTTTATTAAATATAATATTTAATATAAAGCGAATGAATTAATAATATAAAATTTTATAAGGTTATCAGCTGTATATATAATATTAATATATAAATTAATTATAGTTATATTAGCGAAAATATTAAATGTATTAAATAAAAATAAATATTTTATTTTAAAAAATTAAATATTTAAAAATTTAAAATATTTGTTTTAAATTTTCGAATATATTATTTATATTTAGGTAATTAAGAAAAATATATGTTTTAAAATTTATTATAAGTAATTTTAAACTTTATATATTATTATTGTACTGGTTTAAAAAGAATAAAAGATTATAATATGTATTAATCGAGATTTTAAGTTATTTTTTATTATAATAATTTTTATTTTATATTAATTAAAATTATTATTATATTAAAAAATAAAAATTTTAATTTCATATTAAATTATATAAATTCGAATATTAAAAATTTCGTAATTAATATATATTATTAAAATTAATATTAATAATTTTTGTAAATTTATATAAGAACATACTAAATGGAACGAAAAAAGTATAATTTGTTATTAAGCTTTATTTTGGAGGTTTTGTTATTTTTATAGATATTATTTTTAAAGGAGTTTAGCTGATATATTGGACCTCTGACAGATACTTCTTGATCAAAAGCTATAGCTGTGGCTACGGCTGCTGCGCCGCAGGCGCAGCCACAACCTCCAAAATGGGGTCCTGATCAAGATGAGGTAAGTGTGTGTATTGATGACTAGTTGCAGGTGCTGTAGAACGCGCATTGCACTTAAAGGTGATCTAGTCCCGGAACATATATGTTCCGATCAGAGGGAATCTTCCGTATATGGGGTGCTAGAGCACCCCCTGCTATCTGACAATAGCTTTACTAAAAATTTGGGTTTTATCGCAGTGATCTTTGTGCTGCACTCTAATCCTTCACAGCCATACCACCTATAGCACCTGCAATTGGCAAATCATTAACGTTGTGGCTTGGCTTGGCTTTTTTTTTTTTTAATAAGGCTGAACTTAGCGCGTCCCCGGTGATCCTTGCATATGGCGCTGTCTGTGCATCGGCTCCCGAATTGTCACGTTTATTTTAGGCGTCGGACGTGAAACTTCATCTGGCTAATCCCTCCTCCCCCCTTTCCCTTTGACACTCGGCATATATCGCCGCCACATCCGATCCTCAGGAATGAGCTGTCATTGACAGCCTGCATATGGAGATTTCATAAGAAAAGGACAGAGACCTATCTACAGAGTTCACCTACCGCAGACGTAACGAGCTGTAGCAGCAATCATGGCCTGGGCCTCGGCAAGGACCATCATAACCTCCCTCTCCCTCTTCCACATCACCCTGGCCTTCTTCTTCTTCGCCAACCCCAGCGTGATCGAGGACCAATCCCTCGTATTCGTGATCGGGGAAGCAATGGGCATGGTACGTTTTTGAAGACCCCCTTCTATCTAGCTACCCAACCCCTTTTCCCGTTTAAGCCATCGGCTAGGCGGCATGGCCCCCACGCTAACTAGAGCCCCATACGTGAAACAGCCCCAAGCAGGGTCCGCCTTCTCGACGCCCTCGCCGGCCAACGCGTTCCTGGGCGTCGTGCTCCTGGTCCTGGGCGTCTCGGACCTGGTGAGCCTGTCGGCGCTGCCGGAGGAGGCGTGGCTGGTGCACCACTGGCCGGCGCAGGCGCCGCTGCGCTGCTTCGTGTTCGTGGCGCTGGCCATGTTCGCCTACGCCACCAACAGCCCCGCGGGCCGCGCCGCCCCGTCGAGGGGCCGCATGTCGCACCCGCGCGCCCCCTGGGTCGGCGCCGACTACGGCACCAGGGGCGGCGGCGCCGAGGGCCTGCGCAACCGCGTCTTCTTCACCTTCGCCTTTGTCGAGTTCCTGTTCTGGTACTGGGCCTGGACCACCCTCAAGGAGGAGAGCCGGGCCTTCCTCGAGAAGAAGAGGCAGAGGGCCGGCGCCGACGCCGAGGACTAGGTATCTGACCTGATGGCGGGAGCGAAAATCGGTCGGGCGCGTCGGGCGGGTGAGGGAGAGGTGGGAGGGACCCAACGGAATCTTAGGGGTTGGTGCGACGTGCTTCGTGATCGTCCGCATGGCCATGGTGTAGGATGATTGGTGGTGCACCAAAAGATGCGCCCGAGTGACCTCGTCATATTCTGCTTGCTATAAATAGTGATTAGAGGATGATAACACGGGACAGAAGATCATGGGGAGATCCCGAAGATCACAGCAGAAATGTCAGAAGGTCAATATGCCCCCTGGCTCCAATCTGATAGCAAACAGCACAGCTATATGTACATCACCACCCCTACCGAAAATTAAAGCACACGCCGTCCACATCTCGAAGTGGTCTTCCCGCATCGGACCGACGCTTTCACATAACGCAGCGGTATAATTACAGTGTTTCTCAGCATCATCAGCCCGGCAGCCTTGCCCACCGACGCTAGATTTCCTCAATTTATATCCATTCCGGGCTGTCTATCCATCTCGGGCCCCTCGCCCCCTCCGTCTATTCACCATACGGAAGAACGGGTAATATGGGGTATGTCGACCGGACTAGGAGCAACAATGTTTCCATGTCCCTGTACCGGCGGTCCAAGACCGGACTCGGGAGACTGTTAGGTGATGGTGTAGTGGTGGGGGGGGCGCCGGCGGGCAGGATGTGGACCGAACTGGTTGTCTGACTATCTGCTGCGTCCGGCTGAGCTTGGATGTGGGCGGGTGTGATGGCGTGCTTGGTTGCTGGGGGTCGTTCACTTGTTCTGGATGACGAAGTAGTTATTAAAATATAGGTTGGCTAATTTCCAAGGCGCGGCGACCAGCGCGGTTCATGAAGGGGCGCGCTTAAACTTAGTGATCATCCCGGACGGCCAGCAAGTTCAGTCACAGCTATATCTGGCACCCGCAATACGGGAATTAAAGACCCGAATCGATAATAATACCTGGTATGCATTTAAGACGTATCAAAGCCGTTTATCCTTCATGTTTCATCGAGAACAAGAACGTAGCAGCACTAGGCAGCAAATCGAGCTTAATTCGGTGTATCTATAGCACAGTGCTACTTCTTCACTCCTTTTGATCCAACCCAGCGAATCTCTCCCTGTACCTTTTCTCCTCCGTTGCCAAGTGCTATATGACCTGCTTTTGTTGCTGCATCACCCGATTTTAACGGCGCTCCAGCCGTTCATGAGCTCCTGCCACGAGTCAACGACGGTGCCGGCCCACCTCTCGAAGGCGGCGTCGTCGACGGCCGCATTAAGGGCCTCAGCGATCAGCTCCCTGTCCTCCCCCTGAGGGTCGTGCTGCGCGTGATCTGTGAATGCCCAGTCCCGCAGCCGGTCGATCCAGCCACCGCCCTCGACGAGTTGCTTCATGGTCTTGATGCGACTCTTGATCTCGGCGGCCGAGGCGGAGGCCGCCGCCGACATGCTCTTGAGCTGGCCGACGGCCCGTGAGGTTTCGTTGTCGTTCGTCAGGGCCCTGCCCGAGGTCTTCGTCTTATCCAAGGCAGTGGTGAGGTAACCCACCGTTAGCTTGATGAGGAATACTGATTCACGAAGCGCGCCCATAGCATGCATGCCTACGAACCCGTGGAACGCACGGAGCTCGGAGTGGTAGTTCGCAGGCACCATCAGCAGGTCAGTTGTTTGCTCCTCGAGCACTGATAGGACCTCCTTTATCGAGCTATCGATGGAAGCCCCACCTTCGGAGGTTGGTGTGTGCGAGACGTAGAGCTGGAAGAAGTCAGAGACTAGTTTCGCGATCATCGAGGCGATACTGTAGTAGTGGACCTCGGGCCCTGTGAGTCCCTCGCGCTTCGCCAAAAGGCCCTGCATCTGGAGTCGGAGAGCTTCGGTGGTTTCGACAACGTATTCACAATCTAGTAACAGAACATGCCCTTGCTTAGAGGGCTTGAAGTCCTTCGGCTGTGCATAATCAATGAGGTCGACCAGGCGTTCCGTGAGGAGGGATAAGTGGGCGCGTGTGCTTGATAGCATGGGGCCCTGACTAACAAGAGCTTCGGTTGGCATGGAGTCCTTGCTGCCAAAGTTAGGCAGGTACGAGTAGTCGGTCATGTCTTTAAGCTCGTGATCGGGATTGAGATTGCAGACCAGGGGGTCGTCAGCGATTGAAGTTAAGGCGTGCCCCGCCTTGAATCGCAGACCTCGCCGCTCCTCGACCACGGCCATAACCAAGGTACAGCTCTTTTTAAGTCCCTCGCCGAACTCGTACATGGAGGGGATGGTGTGCCAGTTCCCCCCTTTGAACGCTTCCACCGTCTGCTTAGGGATCGTGCCCCGGAGGGCCTTGCTATAGTAATCGATGAACGGTCTTAGCGGGTTGTGACGAATTGAGGCGCCGGGGCCGAAGAGACCGGGCGCGATCGTAGATATGCGGTCGAAAAACAGAGGACCCAAGGAATCGAGGATGGCGTTCTTGATATCAAACTGGGCCCAGAGGCTCTTAGCCTGAGATACGCAGCCTATCAGGAGGTATAACTTGAGGAGGAGCATGCGAAGGGGGTTGTTCTTCGGCCAAGCCGTCAAGTAAGAGTCTAGCCAGATGGTGGCCTGGAGGACGTATTGGATGTCGGCGAGATGGAGCGGCGAGCACGCGGTATATCCGGGAGAACGGCCTACTCTTGCAAGGTTCAGGAGACTGATGGACCCGACCACGGCGAGGTCCGATAGCGGGTCCCCGTTCGTCTTCGGAAGGACGTTATATCGAAGGTTGTCGTCGCGCATCCCCGCATTGTAATTCTCAAGGGCCACTTTGACGATCGAGGTGAAGCAAGATATGCAACCGGAGTTATCGAGTTTGGACCGGCAATACTTGCATACCGTCGAGTCTCCGGTGGATGTGGCTACCAAGAACCGGATTTGGAGCAGAATAGCTACTAATGTGAGACTCTTATACTTATCGCCATCCTTGTTCTTGACATATGTGAGCTTTATATAAAACGGGTAGTAGGATGTCAACATTGTAACTGACCTCGCCTTCCTTGAGAGCTTCGCGGCCGAGCTTCTGAACGAACATTTGAAGCTCTTCGGGATTGAGCGCTTCGACGAATTTCCTGACGTCCTCAAAACAGGAAACACTCCGATGATACTTCAAGATGTATTCGAGAAGATGTTCGACGCGGGTGCTCGATGTAGCTTCGGGTTCTGGTGCCGATTGCGCATCCCGCAGGAAGAGGATGCGTAGGTGAACCCTATCATAGCGAGATTGATCGAGATCCTTAGCTTCTCCGGACCGTGCCAAAGCTTTCATCAACCTATCTAAAGACTTCCGTAGCTGTTTCAGCGTCCTATAAAGCGTTAGCGTTGACGGGACCGACGGAACAGGAGCGAGAGCGTCAACTTACTGGCTGTAGTTCTCCTTTTCCGAGGCGCTATTGATGAGCGAGTTCCAAACTAGCGGATCCATAGCTAGCATGAGATAGGCCTTGTCTTGGTCGCTGCGCTGACCTCGCACCGCTTTATATGCCTCGAGTTTGGCTTGGTCCTCAGAATCCTTGGCAGCTAAGGAGCCCTTGTTGTCGCTGAGATTCTGGCCGGAGGTGCCTGCAGGATTTTGGGCAGGTCCGGTGTCCCCCTCTCCCTGCTTCTTCTCGGAAATTTCCTTTTGTGTCCGCCTGTGTTGAAGTATCTCGGCTCGTTTCTTCTCCACAAGGCTGGCCTCCCTCTGACTCACATCGATAGCTTTTTCAACGACCTGTCCGCAGATTTCGGAAACTGAACCCCAAGCCTTCAGGTTTTCCAGGGCCAGCAGGATTTCCACGAATGTATTGTTTAGCCCACTGCCTAAGAGTCTTAACGCATGCTTCTGAAAAGCTGCTATCTTGTCTGTTAAAGGGGTCTGAGGACCCGACTGGAGTTCAATCCAGAGCCACGCTTCTGAGGCAGTTAAAGACAAAGGAGCTGAATGATCGTCACTGGTTTTAGACTGTTGGTAAAGTTAGACAGTTACAGCATGGTATGAGTCTCGGTCACTCACCAGGCCGCGAGACTCGAACTCTTTGTCGCCCCGTAGCTTTGCAAGCTTGGCAAGTAGCTCCCGTGATCCCACCGGGCAAGCTGGTGTTTGCTGTCGCGCATTGTTAGCGTAGGAAACACGAGGAAGAGGTGCCACTAACGGAGTACATGTGAGTGGTAAAAATGTTCTGGATGCGGCACCGCTTCTCGGCCGGGAAGTTCTTCTCCATAGAGGCAGTGATCTAACCGGTCAGTAGATTCTTCCCATGGTCACGTCTACTTCGACCAGTCAAAGACAGGACATACCTCCTGAGCATGAAGCCAATCGGAGTTAAAGATGCATGCCATCAGACATTGAGAGGACGAAGACCAGTCCTTCGGCTTGGCCTTCACCAGCCGTGACCGGAGCACCCCAATAGTCTCGGAATAGCTGAGTTTGGCCCCATAACATGAGAATTCATAGAGTCCTAGGGCGTCGACATCTTTGACGATGGTACTGCTGTCAGCGACGAGTTTCAGAACTGCGTCGCGGCCGGCAGTTTTGTCCGAGGCGTTGTCACACTGGGACCTTCCAGCGACTTCGATAGCCTAGCACCCATTTATCGTTAGTTGTTACCTGACCGAAGCTGAAGGCCCTACTTGGGTTAATATCTCAGGCCGGAGCCTAAAAAGAGGTCTCATCACGTTGGCGTAGCGTCAGTCCAAGCCCAGAACATGCTGTAGAGCACCGAGAACCGAGAAGCGACGTAGTGAGCACTAGGGCCCCATCGCCATTCGCGGTCCTAGCTTCCATGTGCAACTGAATCACAAGTGATGCTGAACCGCGGACCCCCGGCTGGTCGCAACGCTGCGAGTCGGGGGCTTCATCTATGGAAGGATGAAGCAAAGCACCTAGAAACGACACCGGCCGGACCGCCACCCCGTCTCAGGTCACACATGGCTGAAGGGATGCCGAGAAGAACCCTGGGGGGTACATTGCTTGTCACTTACCAGATAGTATGGGTCCTTGGTGGACTTGTATCTCTGCTTAGCGAGGCTGATAACGATGGGCCAGTTTCGTTCTTCGAAGGCGCCCTGTAGGGCTGAATCGCAGCTCCTTTTCAGCACCGGCCACGCCACCCAAGGAGCGATATGGTTGGGCTCCATCTCGTGCATGATTTACGATTGCGACGGCGGTAAGAGAGATTGAGGGGAGCGTGAATAAGCAGGCAGGTCCTAGCCAAATATTTGGCCTACCATTCTATCTGGTACTAGTATCACATAGAAGTACAGGTTCACGATTTATTCGGATGTTATTTTACGGATTCAGTAAAACGTATGATAATATTAAATACATGATATGCTTATATACAGAAACAGTTGTTAGGAAATCGTTTTCAAAGTCTTTAATTGTATATTAGTTTTTTTAATGGTTTTTTTACTCTGTTTATAATTATTATTAAGCAGTATTTTTTGTATTGTAAGTACTCGGTTGCGTTAGGTACCTACCTAAGCGCCCACTACCTCGGATCCCGTCTCGGTCTATATCAGGCTTTAATGGGCTCTGATATCGACCATTGGCAAGATAGCGACAATCTAGGTACGAATCCCAAAACCACGGGAAACACACCGGTAGGGAATAATAGCCGCGGAGAATCTAGCCTCTTCGTAAAGGGGGAACGACCTTGGACTAGAGGAAATCCATAGTGATGTGTCGTAGTGATGGTCTTAGTGGTGGTGACTAGGAGCCAAGCATTTCCCACAACCGGCTGGGACATCGGTCAGCGGCAGCGCCCGTGTTGCTATCTCACCTTACATCAAGTATGAACCCGGGGCAGAGATGCAGGAAGACAGGGAGGGTGTCCGTCTCCTGCGTTATCCGGGAGAGGAGAACATTTACGAGGCATGTGGTCATGACATCAATTCCCCAGCACTCTCTTCAGCCCCTTTTCTTAACGTTCTCGCATGCTCATGCTCGTACCATCATACTTTCTGTGCTCTCATAGTTTACATGTATTGGTATACAGCGTTAGTCTCATACAGGTTCATGGGATTGAGTCGAGGGCGGATTTGCTCGGTGGCCTGGTTGATACCGGTTTCCGAATCAATCGGGGCAATTCGAATTATCTCGGCGTACGAAGCTCACCCACTGCAACGCATGAAAGGGCGGGGGGGGGGGGGGGGGGGGGGGGGGGGGGGGGGGGGGGGGGGGGGGGGGGGGGGGGGGGGGGGGGGGGGGGGGGGGGGGGGGGGGG
>QJNS01000506.1:0-22486 GCA_004154925.1 Monosporascus cannonballus
GTGGGGGGGGGGGGGGGGGGGGGGGGGGGGGGGGAATCCTAGCAAGCAAGCCATCCGTACCCTCGTCCTCGCCCGCTCTCGTAATAATACTGTTATTCGTTACCACATCTGGCTCCGTTCCGTTAAACCGTGCCGTCCCGCGCCGTCCCTATCGACTGTGCATATGGGTTTGGATCGCCTCGTCGTCGCTCATCCGGTTTCTTAGATTCCCTGTATAGTGCGTTTACAGACTCGTCTAGGCCGAACCAGAGGCGGAATAAAGCTTATACGCACCGAATTCCTAGTTTACTCTCTGCTACGGATATACTAGGCCGGATATATGGGAAGCAGTCTACTTTGTACCCTATCTATCTACTTCCCTATCCCTCTACAAGTTCCGGCGCAAACAAAGACATCGCTCGGCACTTGCTGACAGAAAATACACTAGACCACCGGGGTAGGGGGAGGAGGGATAAGAGAAAAGTCCGAGATACCCACACAACCACCCTTGTCAGCGAGATCTAAACACCGAAACCGAGATAGACCCAAGCCGTTCCCAAGAAGCCTGTCTGCCGCCGCGTCTTTATTTCCGCGATGCCGCCTACGTCCCTGATTCTTTCTCTATCTCTTACGTGTAGATCTCCTCGGTGGCGAAGTTCAGCCCGACGCCCTCCATGGCGAGGTCCTGGCCGAGCTCCTCGAGGAAGTGGAGCGGCATCTCGACGAGGGTGCCGCGGACGCGGCTGAGCCACTCCTTGACCTCGCGTACGCCGCCGGGGAACTCGTCGCGGACGACGTGGCCGTACTCGACGCGGCCCTCCGTCTCGCCCTCCTTGTACTTGACCCCCGGGATGACGAAGCGGCGGCCGAAGAAGTCGTCGTACTGCTCCCAGTTGCGCACCTGGTCCGAGGGCACCGCGTGGAACACCTTGTCGAAGACCTGCGTGTTGGTGCGCGCCGTGGCGAGCCAGAGGTCCCAGAACTCCTGCGTCATCGGGTCCGCCACGAGCCGGTCGCCGCTCGAGCCCCAGTCGTAGTCCTGCGGGTCCACGCTGACCGGCGTCCAGCCGCGCGTCGGCCTGTCACAGCGCTGGTCCGGGATCAGCCCGATGTGCTTGCGGTAGAGGGAGCGGCGCAATGAGGCCGCGAACTTGCTCGCAGTGAAGGGGCGGCCGCCCATGGTCGTCTCGACGGGTTCCGGGTCCTCGATGATGACGGCGATCTCGCTGTCGTGGTTGCCGAGCTGCGAGCGGTCGTTGATGTTGGCCGACCCGCAGATGACGATCCGGTCGTCGGCAATCAGTACCTTGGAATGGACGTACAGCTCCTCGGAGACGAAGGCGTTCATCTCATCCTCCTCGCTGCCGTGCCAAGGGACTTCGCGGATATCCGTACCGCCTCCCATGTAGCAGCTTGAAACCGTGTCCCAAGTCCGGTTTTCGACCTTGGCAGCAGCGGATTGGTAACGCTCGTATGGCCTGTCCGAGCGCCCCTGGCCATACGCCTCTTCACGGTCACCGCCGTACCTCTCGTATCGACCTTCGTGCCGACGTCCGTAGTCTTCACGTCGACCACCATAGTCTTCACGTCGGCCTCCGTAATCATCGCGTCCTCCATATTTGTCACGGCCACTATATATTTCGCGGCCTCCGTCGTATCCACCGCCATATGAATCATCATAGTCGCGTCTCGGTCGTCCGTACTGCTCGTCTGAGCGTCCCTCACTATAGCCATAGCGGTCTCTTCTATCGTCCTCATCATAATCCCGGCGGAGCTGGCCGTATTCATTATAGCGGCCCGGGTCGTCGTATTCGCGACGTTCTTCTCGGTAACCGCCTCTGTAGCCACGGTCGCCATCGCCTCGCTCTTCATAGGTGCGGCCGCCGTAGCCCTCACGGATCTCGCCGTGTCTGTTATCATAGTCCCGTCTGGCCTGCTCATACGAGACGCCGGCTTCGCGCTCAGCTTCTCTCATGGTGGAGGAGGCGTTGATGCGATCGTAGTTACGGAGGTTGTAGAAGTGGATGTAGCGGGCCCAGTCCCGCACGCCTGCCTGCTGGAGCGATTCGATGATACTGTGGCCGCCGCGGCAGATGCTGTTGTACTGGAATTCCATGATAGCACGGGTGCCAAGAGCGTCATCGGACTTCAGGTCCCCGGGGAAAGCCGGTACAGCCGGCATGACGACGATGATATGGAAGTTTTCGCCATTTTCATGGGCACGCAGGATCCGCGAGACGATGGCGGAACCGATCCTATTCTGGACGGGACGTTGCTCATCCGACGTCGCCGTAATGAAGAACTATAAACTGTCAGCGTACTCGAGGCCACCTTGGTTTCTATTAAGAGCAGCGGACCTGATTTTCAATGTAGACGAAATGTCTTGCATTTTTAATGATTTCAATATACGCATTTGCGATGGAGTGTTCCGTAGGATGTCCCCCGGACCATTCACAGGAACTGAAATAGCCAATTAGTCAATATACCCACGGAAGCCGGCCAAATAGAAACTCGCCTTCTGCAAAGCTGAATCGAGGCCGCGCGGGGACGGTCATAGCCACCACCATATCCCCCCTCGCGGTCCTCATATTCATCCTCGCCCATGACCCTCCGGAACCCCCTCTGGAAGCGTTCCGACATGTCATCAAGCGTATGATGATGATGACCCCGGCTGCCGCTTTGGCGCAACTCAACCCGTTCATACTTGCCGGGATCCTTGGCCGTGTACTTCTCGTCAAAGATGAAGTTCCTGAGACTACGTCAACAGGCTGTCTAGGCCGGGAGTTGTACATCTAGAAAAAGAAGCGTAATTTCACAGAGTATGGGGTGTCCTTCGTCAAGTTAGGGGAACTTACCATCGGTCGCTAAAATGTTCCAGGAGGCTGTTGACGATAGGACCCTTCATGGAAATCGAGATGTCAGACCAGCCCATTCTAGAGCCCTTGGTTCGGTCGACTGTACTCTCGTAAGCGACACCGTATTTGCCATGCCACGTGGCTATCACTTACGCTGGTTATGGTTCCAGTTATTGACTCCCTCGAAGTCGAAGACTCGGGCATTGTTGAAGTCCTGGCCTGGAAAGACAATGGCGTCCAGATTTCCGGGGTGGGCATCAGCAATGGGGTGACCTATTGGCGATTCGTAAGCATCGATCTAGTCGCTTCCATGATGCGAAGGTTGGCCGTACTCGACGTGTCCCATCTCCCAAAGCCTAGCCTTCCGTTAATGTGCGTCTGCTTGTAGCATCTGTAATGGTTTACCTACACATATCCAAACCTCCCATGAAGCAGAGCCTGCGGTCAACGATACACAATTTCTCATGGTGAGCCCAAAACAAGACACTGTCACCAACCGAGCCGTACAAAGAAGTCAAGGCGTCGGTGGAGGCTTTGGCAAGTGATATGGGGTTCAGCGACATGCCGGCGAAGCTATTCGCCAGTTCCTTCCTGTTCGGAACGTGATCGGGATGTCTAAACACCTTGATATTTGGGTGCAAAGCCTCCAGGGCATGCTTTGTGTGCTAGGGTAACTAATCAGCCTTGGCATCATGAAGATTGTGGTAATTGAACGCTCACCCGGGAGTCACCTTGAAAAGGACAGGAAGTGAGCAAACCTATTCACTATTCCGACGTCTTCAGGATGCTGACTTACATGACAGAGCTAGCGTGACCTCCTTGTAAACGATCACACAGACTTGAACACCTCGTTCCGCAGCAGCCTTGAGCATGTTATCAAGACGATACTTCTCATTGCGGGCGGGAGGTCGGCGGAGATAGAGCTCAGGGCTCAGCCACCAATCGAGGATATAGATGCTCTCCCTAGCCTCTGTTCCGTGTTAGAAAAGAGCCGACGCACGGTAAAGGGAACGGCAATCACGTGTATAAGCTTACCTTCGAGGGCCATGGAGACGGCCCAGAAATACGAGGCGCCATCGACGTACCACTTGACATCGCCGCTAGACTGTTCAAAGGCGGATTGGAAGCGGTGGTCGGTGTTTGGGTGCTGGCATTCGGTGTCGTGAGAATGGGAATGTTCGTCCTCCTCCACGAACCTGTCCTTGATGTCCTTGATGGCGTCACCCGCCTTACGGAGAAAGCTGTCAAAGGACATCATCGGTTTTGGAGGGGCTAAAGCCGATGGTGGGGGGGAGATTTAAGAATGATTCAATGGACACGTGGGGTTAGGAACCATATACTATGGGATGGTCTGGTTAAATGCCGACCAAAATGTTCTTGGAAAAGGCGTGTGTTAAGAGTAGATAAATATACCTACGCGGGAAAGACGGAAGGGAATCCAGACAGGTTCAGGTGTGACGCATGTCAGACTGGATGGGGGATGTTACATAGGGCTGATTCACAAGTCCAGCTGTAATAGGCTGACCGTCCCCTCTTCTGCCGCTAATTCGATGACAGCTTATGATGACGGGGCAGCTTTTGGTCTCTCTACATATACCTAGTACCTACGGGTAGGGCAATCATTGTTGATCCATCCTCATATCTTCCAGTTTGACGGTCTACCAGGTAATAGAATACGAAAAAAGAAGGACACTCGACCAATAATGGCCGGGTCTCATCCTCCGGACTGCCGGTTTAACCGGCGAGTGCATTCCTGATCTGAGCTTGTGAAAACCGGGCGCTTAACAGCGAATCAAATTCGGCGCAACTGGTACCTTGGTATGAATGGAACGCATATCCATTTAGGTTAGCGCTGTAAGGAGCTCCGGTTCCTGCTTTGCGAAATTGGTAGTGGGGGCGGTTTGGGGGTGCTATGCGCCACTACTAAGCCTCGCCACCTGTATGTAATAAGCCTCACCGCCTAGATCACCGCGCTAGAGGTGGCCGGCAGTCCGGGCTTGCCCCACTAAAATTTTCGAAATGCAAAAAGTTGCGATTGTAACGATAGTGGCTGGTGAGGGCGCCTGCCAATTGCTGCACCTGTTACGCGCTCGTCGACTTTCCAGATATTCCCCCCGTCAATACGAGCCGCGATGGCGAAGAAGGACCCCCGGAAGCGAGATGCCTCGTTGTCGGGCAAGATCAACGATGCGCGATTCGCCAATTTCGAGTCCAATCCTCGCTTTAAACTCCCGTCCAAAAACCGCAGCAAGACCACCATCGACAAGCGATTCTCGCGCATGCTAAAGGATGAAGACTTCACGGCCAGCGCAAAGGTCGACAGGTACGGCCGGAAGCTGAAATCCGACAGCAAGAAGAGGGCGCTGAAGAGCATGTACCGAGAAGAGGATGAAGATGACAAAGACAAAGACGCCGAGGTCGAGGAGGACGCCGCGGTTGAGCGGGAGCTCCGGAAAGCCGACGCGAAGTATGACCCGGCTCGTGGCGGCGGCTTTTCATCCTCCGAGTCCGACTCCGATTCCGACGAAGAAGAAGATGAGCAAGAAGCAAAAGCAGAGGTGGAGACATCCGCGGGCATGCAGAGGCTGCAGGATGCACAAGCAGACGTCGAGACTGGAGAGGTTACGAAACGGATAGCCATCGTCAACCTCGACTGGGACCATATCAAATCGACAGACTTGATGGCATTGTTCTCGAGTTTCGTCCCGAAGGGTGGGAGGATTGAGCGGATATCCATCTACCTCAGCGAATTCGGAAAGGAGCGAATGCAACGGGAGGAGCTCGAGGGGCCACCCAGAGAGATCTTCAAGAAGGGTAAGAGGCCTCAAGAAGAGTCTGAGCGTGATTCGGAGGACGAAAGCGATGTGGAGGACAATGAGGAGGAGGACGAGGACGACGAAGAGAAGATCAAGAGAGAGATCATCGAGGAGGGAGACGATGAGGATTTCGACAGCGATGCTCTCCGGGCATACCAGCTCGACCGGCTACGATACTACTACGCCGTCATGGTCTGCTCCGACACCAATACGGCACAAAAAATCTACGAGGCAACAGATGGCACGGAGTATCAATCGTCCTCAAACTTTATCGACCTCCGCTTCATCCCAAACGATGTCACGTTCGACGACGAGCCGAGGGACGAATGCGACCAGGTCGGGTCGGACTACAAGCCCACCGAATTCATCACCGATGCCTTGCAACACTCCAAGGTGAAACTCACTTGGGATATGCACCCGGAAGAAGTAGCACGTCGGGAGGATATCAAGCGAGTATTCACCGGAAGCCGGTCCGAGCTCGAGGAGAACGATATGCGAGCGTATCTTGCCAGTGACAGCGAGGATGAAGACGGCCCGGCAGAGGAGGCCGAAGGGGCGGAGGAGCAGCCTAAGCTGACCAGGAAGGAATTGAAGGCGCAAAAGATGCGAGAGCTACTGGGTCTGGGCTCCGAGCCTTTGGCAAAGCCCTCAAGATCCGGACCTGTAGGGGAGGTGCAAGTTACCTTCACCCCCGCGTTGATGGGCGGAGACGATAGTAAGAAGGAGCAGGAACCGGAAGAGGAGACGACGATAGAGAAGTATATGCGCAAGGAACGCGAGAGGAAGGCGAAGAAGAAGGAGAAGGTGTTAGCGAGACGGCACGGAGTAGATCCAGATGCAGAGCAGGAGGAGGACGAGCCGGCTCAGGGAGACGGAGAGGATCTCGGTTTCGACGACCCCTTCTTCACCGCGGAGGAGCCTGTCAAGGCTTACAAGTCCTCCGAGAGGAAAGAGGAGCGCCGCAAGAAGCGGGAAGCGAAGGAGGCCGAAACTGCCGAGAATGCGGCTCAGAGGGCGCAGCTCGAGGAGATCATGCGCGACGAGACGCGGGACGCGGCAGGGCGCCTCGGCCACTTCGACATCAACGAGATCAGGCGGGCGGAGAAGCAGAAGGCCAAGAAGCACAAGAAGAAGAAGAAGGAGGGCAAGAAGGGCGCCAAGGAGGAGGACCGCGCGGGCCTGCAGGAGGGCTTCCAGGTGGACGTCAGCGACGACCGGTTCAGCAAGCTCTTCCGCGACGAGAAGTTCGCCATCGATCCGTCGCACCCGCAGTTCAAGGCCACGGAGGCCATGAAGCGGATCCTGGAGGAGGGGCGGAAGAAACGCAAGGCCGGGACCGACGAGGAGCTCGACGAGGATCGGCCGCAGCGTCACCCCAAGGAGGGGTCCTCGAAGAAGCAGAAGGTCAAGGAGCCGCCGAACGATGACCTCGCGAGTCTCGTCGAGTCCGTAAGGCGGAAGGCCAAGAGTAAGAAGAAAGGTGATTAGCTAAAATCTGACAATAAGTCGGCATCCTACTTGGTTGGATTCCGAGCTTAAGATAGCCTAACTATAAGCGCTGTCCCGAAGATACCCCCTGTTATCCTTTGTCCGTCTCCTGCCACACTACTAGCACGATTAAACAATAATCCAGCACGCTAAAGGATAGGTTGCCTTTGAAACGGACGCGGCTCCCACCGACCAACCAACTCCTGCCAGTAAGTTGCGTGCCTCGTCTCTGTCGCAAGAATGCCGGCTTGCCGCTACGTACTTACCTATGTACCTTAGCTTTATGTGGTTCCGACGCCAAATACTTACTTGCGTAAATGAGGCGTCACGCACAACCCAAAACGACTAGCCCAGGGCGGAGACACTACAGATGTGCCGTGTCCGCGCCTGCTAATAATAAATATGCCGATCCCGCCGGGATCGCAGGGTTGGCCGTGACCAAGATGTGACCCCGACCTCCTTCAAAGCCTCTTGGTACCACGTGATTGCATCGCCCCAAGCCAATCATTAGCCGCCGCCGACGGTAGGTTTGGTTGCGATGAAGACGACTTGCTTCACTCTTCCCATCTAAAAAACACGAACAATGCGTTCGATCATTTCTTCTACATCTTCCTCCCATCATTCGCTTTTCCTGGATCTCCTACTGGAATCTACGGCGATCATTTTCAGCGTAGAGAACGCGCCCAAGGCCGGGGCTTCCGATTCCTTGGACGAGCGTAGCCGAATCCCGTAGGCTCTCCTGCCGTCCTTCGTCCCACTTCTGAGCATATAAAACCGAATGAGCCGGGAAAGCGCTAGTCGGCAAGCGGGCACGTTATGTTGGAACACTTGGGCTTCCACAGGGAAAGCCGCGAATGTCACAGCAACGGAAACTTCAAATATATTCGGAGTGAGGCTTTACTCCCTGCCCATCCACCACCTAACCTACCTTTTCTTCCTTCCCACGAATGGTGACTTTCTGACCCTTGTCCAAAATGAGCAGCTCCCACGGAACCCATATCCGGACCCTTTGACTTTTACACCCTCAACCTAATCGTGTCGGCGACCTGCAATGGCTTCGCAGTCTTCCTGGGAGCGGGCCTCATGACAGCCCACTCGCTACACTTCAGCAAACCGCTAGAGCAGCTCGAGTGCGTATCCAACCACCACCATTATCATCACCACTACTATCACCACCACCACTACTACTACTAGTCGCCGTCGTTCTGTGTCAGTAGTGGCGCGGAGGGGGAAGAGAAGATGGCGGGGTCGGTTCGCAGTGGCTAACGCCCAAGAGAAAATTAACAGGATAATGCGCATCTGCCTCCTGCTGCCCTGGTACGCGATCCTGACGATGGGGGCCGTATACGAGCACAACGCCTGGGCCTTCGTGAAGCCGTGGATCGAGGTCATGCAGGGCTACGCGCTCGCCAACCTGTGGATCCTCATCTGCCGGTTCCTGGCCCCCGAGGGCACCGTGGACCGCCGCGACATCTTCCTCGCGCCCTTCATGGCGCTCAACAGGAAGCGCCGCATCACCCTGCGGCGCTACCGCCGCCACTTCTTCTACGTGCTGCAGGGCCCCGTCGTCACCGTCGTCGTCGCCGTGGTCGCCAACTTCGTCGAGGTCATGGCGCACTTCTGCCTCATCGGCGGCAGGAAGGAGCGCGTCATAAGGATGGGGCTCACGGCCTGCACTGTCACCAGCATGACCCTGGCCATGGTCACCGCGATCCGGCACTCGGCGACGCTGCGCCCCGAGCTGTGGCCGCATAGGGCCCTGTTCAAGATGCTGTCGTTCAAGCTGCTGCTGGGGCTGTACATCATACTGCAGGTAAGCGCCGCCGGCCTTGCTACCCCTCCCCTCGGAAATCCCGTTCCCACTCGGGCCCGATCCTCGAGGATGTTCGTATCTTCCTTCCGTTGCTCGCTCGCTCACTCGCGACCCAGGTCATATACATCTTCCTGGACGGCTTCAAGATCCTGAAGCCGTCGAACCTCTTCACGGTCGGCGACCTCGAGGTCGGCATCCCCATGATGGCGACGAGCTGCGAGCTCGCGCTGTTCGCCCTCTTCTACCAGTACGCGTACTGGGTCGCGCCGTACAAGCTGCCGCCCGTCGACAAGATGCCGCCCGCCGAGGGGGACGCGGACCCCGCGACGCCGGTCGGGCTCGACCGCAACAACATGTACCAGGGGGGCCGGTTCGGCGGCAAGGCCTGGAGGCGCATGCTGAGCCACCGGGAGCTGTGGGAGGCGTTCAAGTTCCCGTTCGAGCTGAGGGTCGGCTCGCAGCGCGACGTGCCGCTCGTGGAATTTCGGAGAGACTTTCACAGAGACGCCGAGAGAGGTGCCGTGCCCCGCTAGGCATAGATACACATAGAATTACCAAATAGACGCATAGACTGTTCTCTATCATAAAAAGGGAAAAATAAGATATACGTCTCACGACCAGCATGGTCCCACGCCCCACGCAGATCACCACGTATAAGTACCCCCCGAAATACAAACTTAACTCAATTGCCGGCCTCAGGCAAGCTAAGAAGCCGAAGGCTGGGCAAGTACGGGTATGCATAATAATTAGCAATTAATCAATCAGTCCCCCGCCCTCACCAGAGCCCGCTCCTGACGGGGCCCATGAGCAGCGCGTCGACCCGCGACCCCTTGGGCAGCGGCCCCTCCCTCCCGCTCGGCAGGCACAGCAGCGCGTTGGCGCCGCGCAGGCTGCCGACGCGCGAGCTGCGCTGGCCGCCCGTGCTGGCCGCCGTCAGCGCGCCGTCGGCGCCCGCGGAGACGACGGCGCGGTGGTACTCGGGGCGCGCGGGGTCGAGGGGGAAGTCGTGGGCCAGCCCGACGCGGACGCGCGGCAGGCCCTCCCCGCCGTCGCCGACGCCGGCCATGCGGTGCAGCGCCGGCAGCGCGAACAGGTGGAAGGTGACGAGCGCGGAGGCCGGGTTCCCGGGGAGCGCGAAGAGGACCTTGGCGTCGGCGGCGCCGCCGCCGCCCTCGACGGGCACCGTGGCGAACGTGGTCGGCTTGCCGGGCTTCATGGCGACGCGGCCGAAGTGGACGCGGCCGCCGAGGGCGCGCTCGACCGTCGGCTTCAGCAGGTCGAGCTCGCCCATGGAGACGCCGCCCGTGGTGACGACGAGGTCGGCGGCGCGCAGGCCCGCCCGCAGGCCCTCCTCGAGGGCGCCCGGCGCCGTGTCGGCCGCGATGCCGAGGTCGAGGGCCTCGAAGCCGGCCTCGCGGGCCGCCGCCAGCAGCGCGACGCGGTTCGAGTCGCGGACCTCGCCGAGCCGCAGGCCGCCCCCGCGGTCGTGCGGCACCACCTCGTCGCCCGTCGACAGCACCCCGACCACGGGCCGCCGGTACGTGCGCACCTCGGCGGCGCCCACCGAGGCCAGCAGGCCGACCTCGCCGCCGACCGCCGACACGTGCTCCCCCCTGCGGAGGATCGTGGTCCCCTCGCGCACGTCGCTGCCCACCTCGCGGACGTTCTCGCCCTCCCTCACGACGCCCTCGGCGAGGATCTCGACCTCCCGCTCCTCGCGGCCGTCCTCCGACGCCGTCCTGAGCACCGTGTCCTCGACCATGATGACCGAGGTGGCCCCCGGCGGCAGCGGCGCGCCGGTGGTTATGCGCGCGACCTCGCCCTCCCTGAGGGCCCTCGTCTCGCCGTCCCCGGGAGCCGCGTGAGACACGGAGACGACGGGGAAGACGCCCCTCAGGTTGCCGTCCGGGGGCACCACGACGGCGTAGCCGTCAACTATGCTCGCCCGGAACGCCGGCACGTTCTCCCCGGCCACGACGTCCTCGGCGAGTACCGCGCCGGGGAGCGACTCGTCGACCCTCGAGACGACCACCTCCAGCGGCGCGGGCACGTGCTCCCGGATCCTGGCGAGGGCCTCCTCAACCGAGACCATGGGATACGGCGACTCCCTATTTCTCCTGCTGGGCCCCAGGGCCGGGTCGTTGGACAGCGGACCGGGAGAGCTGCTGGGCGCCGTGTGCCTGACGAGTTTACCGTGTCCGTGTCCGTGCTTGTGGCCGTGATCGTGGTGGTGGTGATGGGAATGCGAACGCCCGCCTCCCGCAGGGGTAATCCCGGCGTCGGCCTCGAGTTTCTTGACGCCGCCCGCATGCAGCGTTCTCGAATCCAGCCCCGCGGCCTGGAGACATGCATGTGGCAGCGTTTTCAACACGGCTTGCAAGTTCTCCTTGGCGCCCTTCGGCGAGCCGGGAAGGGTGATGACGACGGACTTGCTCCTGACTCCGGCAACCGGCCGGGACATCATCGCGACTATGTCCGGTTAGCAATAGTCTAACAAGCCTCGGTCGCCGGCCCGCTCACAAGGTGTGACGCTGAGGGAAGCGGCGAGCATCCCGTGCACCAAGCCCGGTGCCGATTTATGGAGTAGTGCCGAGACGGCCTTTCCTGCCTGGTCAGCGCCATGTCGTCGAGGCTTCTCACGTGGTAGCTTCCCGTCACAGAGTGGGAGTAATCACCTCAGGGGTATTGTCCGCCGTTGCGAACCCGGTACCTCCGGTGGTCAGGATAAGGCTGATATGCTCTGGCGCGGCATCCGCCCACAGTATAATCTGGCGCTGAATCTGAGCAACCACGTCAGGGACGATCTTAGTCTCCACCAGCTCCCACTTCCCGCCGCCTTCTTTGTCCAGGACCTCCTTTAATGCCAGCTCTGACGCATCGGACGAGGGGTCCCTGGCTGCGGTAGTGGATACGATGAGAAGCGCGACTTTCAAAGTGTCGCTAGCCATCTTCCAAAGGAGCGCTTCAGAATTCACCAATTATGGTACGAGACGCAACAGATCTACTATAAGCCGATATATACTATATTTCCGCCGAGAACTGGTGGCTTCACAGGCATTGGTCGCAGAGATGTTTAAGTTGCTGTTCCCATGTACAGCGCTTATACGTAACCGCTATGGTAGTGATCTAACCGATATCCGTATAGTGCGGGGCACGAGGAAAGGGTCGCTAGGGACTCCTGCCTTCAGTGGAACACTATATTATGCCTTGCATACTAAGTACTGCGTTAATGCGAAGACTTAGTCTGTTCCGAGGAGGCTCAATACATGTCTAGTGGCCATTCCCAAATTCAGAATATATTCTCGGGATTATTACCTGGTAGGTACCTTCTCGACTCCGGGTTCAAACATCAAGTGGCCTGTCCCTCTTTACCGATTGTGACCCACTTGAAGCGATAAGATAAAGCTCTTACTGTAGCAGAGTCGGAAAACCTCCCGCCCTATTCCTAAACGGAGAGAGGTGCGACTCAAAAGGCACAAACATCGATTGTCATTCACACGAGCCATCACCTCCTACACAAACCCACGAGTGAATGGGACTTGTAAGCCGACTTGGTTTCGATCAGTCAATTAACTTGACTTCAGGTCCATACCATGGTGCGTATCAAGGAACGTTACCTTCTGGTGAACATTCTATATCCCGGTGAGCTCGGCACCAAGCCAGGCGTCCCGGATCTCGTGGTCCTCAACCAGCCCACCACCGATGCACTCACCCCGCAAGCTCTCCTAAGGGGCATACGCGCCGAGGTCGCCAACATGTTTGGAGACTACGGGGCTGGCGCGATGGAAGGCGGTAGCCTCGTCGGTGAGTCATCCGATACCACCGCGACTTGTCCCGGGCTCACGCGATGTCGCTAGTAAAATACCTCTCTCCGGCAACCTCTACGTTCATCCTGCGGATCAACCGCGCCTACTACAGACTTGTATGGGCTGCGCTCACCTTCATGAATTGCGTCCCCGTGAGAAATGGAAAGCCCTGCACCTTTCGGGTCGTTCACGTGAGCGGCACCATCCGCAAGGCCGAGGAGGAAGCTGTCCGTCGCGCTCGTGACCTCTGTTTCGCCGTCCGCGACGGGCATAGTGGGAAGGTCGAGGACCCACTGGGCAACCTATTCGGGACCTCCACAAAACGACCAACGCGAGAAGTCACCATGAGGGATGTTTCGGCAGATGAAGGCGAGTACAGCGACGCAGAGATGGGAGATGCCGGCGATGGTTGAAGGGCGCCGCATTATCACTGCTTCTTCCTCACCACCTTAATTCCGCTATCCCGAGTCGGCGGCGCAGGCAGGCCGTCAAACTCATCATCGTCGTCCGGAATCAGCTCCGGGGTGGCGGTGCCGGTGTCGCCTGCCTGTCGCTTGAGCTGTTCTTCCCATTCCTTTTCTTCGGCGGCGTCATACTCCTCCTTGGCATCAACCCATCGCTCCTGGATATCCTGGACGTCCATCATTGACGATTCATTGCGCATGGCGATCTGCCAGACGGTGTCGTTCGCCCCCTCAGCACCACCGAAGACGTATCCGCCGGCTCGGTCGATCACGCGCAACAGATGCATTATGCTCTTCTTGTTCTCCACGGCCAGTACTTCAAAGCGCACCAAGGAGAAGTTCTCGACCAGATTTGCGATGGCCTCGTTTAAGCGGCCGAATTTCTCGCTGCGCAGGACGGGCGACTCTTCTTCGAGATATGGCTGGAGATATGACAAGTCTTGAACCTCGGTATAGAAGTCCAGGTTGAATGGAAGAGGGTCGTAGGAGGCGACCTTGTCGATCTTGGTGAGGACGTTGATGTGCGGGAGGTCCATCTGCAACATAGCGCGCAGGGTGAGGAGGAGGTTGGAGATGTAAAGCGATGGTTGCGTAAGACAGAAGCTATCGGAAAGGTGGACGACCACGAGCTACGTCTAGTCAGTTATACGAGGCCCCGGGAGCAAGTCCATCCGTATGGGCGAGGGCTTCACAACATACCCTATATCCCATCTTCTGAATCTTGAAGAATATGTTTCGGAGGGAGTTATGATGAGTGTACAGCTCGACCTGGCCAGGGCAGTCAAAGAGTACATAAGACTCCTCCAGCTCTTTCAGCCCGTTCTCCAACCACTCCATGTTGTGCTCGAGCTCCTCAAAGGCGTAGAGCACACCGCCGTTAGGGCCAAGGCGGTCATCTGCCATAATCTCCTCCAAGGTAACCAGGTCGCGTATGTCTAGAGCACAGGGATAGTTCGTCTTGTCATTGGCGGGATCCAAGTTGACTACAGAGCATTCTCTTCCGATGGCTCCCATGAACTGGTGCACTATGCGAGCGATTTAGCAGCGTCCCCGTGGACCACGTCTGAGGAGGCGTCGAGCTTACTTCCGTCGCAATATGTACTCTTCCCTGCGCCGGGGCTGCCCAGGACGAGCTGCGCAAACGGCATTGTCGTGGACCGGGTCTTAGGTTTGCACAATGTCTATAAAGTTGTAGTCGGGAAGGTTAAATGCTCCTGAAGTCGCGGGGGGGAACGCAAAGTCCGAGCTTTTGCGGCACGAGCAAATGCAAGGAAGTCGTGTTTTGGAAAGGACATGAAGCTCGCGTATGCTCTTCCATATGTACGTACTATTGCCCCACGGCGTGATTGGAGGTACAATACGTACTTTTCTGCCCCTCCATTATGCACCGGAGCCACCATTGTCAACCTACGGAGCACTCCGTAGTGCATGTGGACCCGACTTCCGGGCGGTGAGGCTGGGCGGAACTGCGCTACGGAGCTTTACTGCATACAGTATTTACCTATTTACCTACCTACCTAGGTAGGAGGTACCTGACCCGGCCTTGGAGTTCTGTTGGCTTTAGCGGTACGTACCAGCTACTCCGAACCTACATACGAGGAAGAAGCACACAAGCATATCTGTAAATTTCAATCATTTGAAACTCTTCCACGTCAAGTCAAGTCGACAACCCCGAGTATTTACTGCATCCTACGTGGTCGTTTCTACCTAATTCGTTGCCAACACAATGGCGCCAGGTAAGCCTGATGCCGGTCCAGCGTACTGGTGATATGCATGCTAAACAAAGTGACCAGCGTCGCAATTCGAACTCGAGCAACCCCCGAACGATGCGATCTCTTCGCTCTTGTTTGCGCCCGAGTCATCCACACGACTTCTGGTCTCCTCCTGGGACAAGAATGTGTACCTATACGACACGCAAGGCGAAGGCGAGGGCGGTCACGGCTCCTTGGTAAGGACGTTCGAGCACCGCGCCCCGGTGATGGACGTCTGCTTCGGCGCAAACGACAACGAGGCGTTCAGCGCAGGCCTGGACTGGCAGGTCAAGAGGATCGATCTCGAGAGCGGCGAGCAGAGCGTCTTGAGCAAGCACAGCGCGCCCGTAAGGAGGGTCGTGTACAGCAGGGAGCATTGTAGGTCGAACCCGTATTCGACATCCAACGTTCGACGCTCTGTCCGTAGCCCCCAGTTAGACTAACATCTATCCATCTACCCATACAGCGCTTCTCATATCCGCCTCGTGGGACAGCACCCTACACGCCCACAACCCGTCGAACCCCTCGTCGTCGCCGCTCTCCATCCCCCTGCCCGGAAAGCCCCACGCCATGGCCGCCAGCCCCTCCAAGGTCATCATCGCCATGACCTCGCGACTGGTACACATCTACGACCTCGCCGCGCTGGCGGCCGCCGTGGCCAACGCGTCGGGGCCGCCGCAGCCGTGGCAGCAGCGCGAGTCGTCGCTCAAGTTCCTCACGCGCGCCGTGGCCGCGATGCCGACGGACGCCGGGTACGCGACGTCGTCGATCGAGGGGCGCGTGGCGGTGGAGTGGTTCGACGCGTCGGCCGAGTCGCAGGCGCGCAAGTACGCCTTCAAGTGCCACCGGCAGACGTCGCCCGAGGGGACCGACGTCGTCTACCCGGTGAACGCGCTCGCCTTCCACCCCACGTACGGCACCTTCGCGAGCGGCGGCGGCGACGCCACCGTGGCGCTCTGGGACGCCGAGGCCAAGCGCCGCATGAAGGTCTACCCCAAGTTCGCCGACAGCGTCGCCGCCCTCGCCTTCTCCGCCGACGGCCGCTACCTCGCCGTCGCCGCCTGCCCGGGCTTCGAGACCGGCATGGAGGACTACAGCGGCGAGGGCCGCACCAGGATCATGATCCGCGAGCTGAGCGAGACCGAGGCCAAGCCGAAGGGCGCGAAATGAGAACGAGATGAAGCCGGTATACGCTTTCCACCTTTCTTTTTCTCTACGCGGAACCGCTATCATGTAATTCACACGGCTTGCGAACTTTGTTCTTCGGAGATTCCCATGGTTCTGTTTTGTACGTTAGGCCCGGTTCGATGGCTAGTTACGGTCCGGAGCTGGCGTTAAAGAGGGTAAAATAGTAAAATAGGTATGCGAAATCTAGGCATGATCCTGCCACTACGCGTGCAAATTTGGTCCGGACTGATTCGAGTCAGGATGGTCGAATTTATACGAGATCCGGTCAGTATTGGGCGAGCGTCTGAGACTGGCTCCGGGGTAGAGAGTTGAGGCTCAACTACTCAAGCACCTATGTATTCAAACGAAACTCCTGCCTTCGATGCCTCGCGAAGTCTTCGGTACTGGGGCCCGCCTCAGTCTGGAGTATCATTGTAATTTCACCCCCGAAGCCCTTTGAGACGACGCCCACTCGGCAACGAGCCCTATAGCCGACCGAGAGCCCCCCGCCCGTGTGTACATTGTTACCTCAAGAAGCCCCCATGTTGTCAGACAAGTGACTCCCTACTCTACCCTCCCCTGGGATAGGCTGACGAGGTTGCACTGGCGGAGAAAAGGGGACACAAGGCAGGGCTGCTGGCCGCTCCGGTTTGATCCCAATCCTGCTTCATTACCCGTTAGCGTAACAACGGCAGCACGCAGCAAGCCCAGTTTCCCAGGTCCCCGTGTTTAATTCAATGTTTTCGTCCGAACTTGGAGATCCCACAGCCGGCCTGCATCTCACTGCTTCGAGGTAGACGTCTCCGCCATCGAGGATTCAACCCTCCCCGGTAGTAGGTACGGCCCGCTGTCGGTATATCCAACTCAACCTGAAGCTGTTGCCCGTTATATTCTTACATTCGCCGGCCTGGGACGTCTCGTCCCCGCGGTCCATCCGCCCCGCCTCCTGCTGACCGAGTGCATGACATATGGGCTTCACCTAACTGCAGTGATTCACTTAAACATCGGCTCGAGTTAAGGGTGACTTGCCGAAGGCGAACGGAGTAGCTCGAGTGTCGAAGAATCACCCACGAGGTAGCAAACACCGGCTTCGAAATTCATATAAGCGGTTGTCCGTCCTGCCCTCATCGCTCTTCTCGATAACAGCAAGTCATCCATTCCCGGGGCATATTTTGCGTTCTGTGCACCGCTACCAGATACCGACCGAGTCGAGAAGCACTCTATCGTCGCCCGGAAACCACAAACACAAGCTACCTGCAACGCCCACGCAAGTGCTCGCAAGGTGAGACCGCAAGAACGCAGAACCCAACACCCAAGAACGGCGGACGACGCAAGGATGGCGAGCACATCGGGCAACAACAACAACGACAGCAACGACGACGCCGCCCCCCAGCCGCAGCCGCCCTCCTCCACGGAGCCCGAGCGGCCGGAGCTCCGGGGTCTCAAGTACATCGTACACGCGGTGGTGCAGCTCGAGGCCGACGCCGAGAGGATCAACGACATCGTCGTCGCGGAGGTCATGGCCGCGCAGCGCGCGATGACGGCGCGGCTCTTGCTGGCCAGGCGGGCCGCCGAGGAGCTGGTGCTGCGCCCGGAGGACCCGGAGGACGCGGCGGAGGACGGCACCGCCGCCGGTGGTGGCGGTAGCGGCTGCGTGCGACCGCACCCGGAAGACGACCTCGCGAAGAGGGTGATCGAGGCGATGCTGGTGGGCTTGAAGGACCGGCCGATGAAGGACGTCTACGACAACCTGACCCGCGCCCTGAATGGCCACTTCAGCATATGGGGCAACATTGAGCGTCTTCGTCGCAGCGTCCAGGCCGCGACAACGCCGGCGGAGGCGAGCCGTTAAGAGGTCTAGGTTCGCGTGAAACGCTTTAAAAATTTTTTGGCGAGCGTAACAAACAATTTTGGGGGGGGGATTAAGGGCAACTCTTTCTGTGAACTTTCGGGTTTGCCCTCGGCAGTAGCGAGCGTGGAAACTTCACACTCGTTTGACACTACGGATAGGGAGAAGACGTCTGGGATGAGCGTCAATGGCGGTAATCCGGGCGTTAGTCTCAAACCCACTCTTGATACGCAGAGGGCCGGGGTCACCAGGGGAAGCATGCACTTATTCGAGTCCATAGCGATGGTCATTTATGCCGAAGACTTCAACGCCCCTGAATGCAATGTCGGTGCCTCCGATGCGTGAATCCTCGCTGCTCAACTCTCCATGGTTCCAAGTGTCGTAATCTTCATTCATGCCACATAAGCCGTCAATTCTTAGCTCTCCCTCCTACAACTCCATCTCGTCATCACTATACCCCCCGCCCACCCCACCACGCTCGTCATCTTCCTCCTCGTCGCCTTCCTCCTCCTCCTCCTCCTCCTCCCTCCGACTCGCCTCTGCGCTGGCGCCGAGCTTGCGCACGCCGTCGACGACGCCGAGCACGAAGGCGCGGTTCTCGGCGAGCTCCATGGCGCCGACGCCGCGCAGGCCGACGACACCGCCGCCGCCGTCGTCGAGCTGCGACGTGCCGGCCCGCAGCTTCGCGGCCCTCACCTCCTGCAGGTCGCGCAGCAGCGCCCGCACCTCGGCCGCCGAGGGCACGTCGTCGGCCGCGTGCGCCAGCAGCGCCTCGGCCAGCTCGAGCCAGTGGTACGGCAGGTAGCCCGAGGGCGCGGCCTGCGTGCACGAGGGCAGGAAGGGCGGCGAGAGCGCCGTCGTAGTCGTCGGCGGCGTCGTCGTCGTCGTCGGCGGCGTCGTCGTCGTCGTCGGCGCGTCGGTGGCAGTAGTGGTGGACGCGTGGGCGTACGAGTACGGCCGCAGCCCCCCGCGCCCGTCCGGCCGCATCGGCGGCGGCGGCGGCGGCGAGAAGACCTCCGGGTCGACCTTCGTCTCGTGGTTGATGATGTCCTGCAGCGACGCCGGGTGCAGCCAGGGCGGGGCGAGGATGTTGGCGCGCCGCTGTCTCTTGAGGAGCAGCGCGAGCCACAGCGGGAGCTCCGCGCGGTGAGGCGGGCGCAGCGCCGGCGTCGGGCCCTGTTGGAGAGAAGACGGCGGTGGTCAGTTAACCTAGCTCATTTTCGTTTCGTTCGGGCGCCGAGACATGATCGTCAACGTCACCGTCGCTTTCATGGCCGGGACATTCTGTTCCTCGTAGGCCATCCATCATCCATGGGGTGTGAGGGATAGGGAGGAAGGGATGGCGGGGGTGCGGGTGGTGCTGTACGCTGAGAAGTGGCATGGACTCGAGTCTCTGTCGCGGCACGATGGTGACCATCTCCATCTCGCAGAGGAAGGCGACCTCGGTGGGCACGAGGCCGGGCGGCAGTGGGAGCGCCATCCGAGCGAAGGATAGCCCAATGGCGGTTTCTTCGGTGGTGATGCCGGTGTATGTATTATCTGCCTAGCACCTATCTACGTACGTATTTAGGCATATATCTCTCCCGATTGGCGGCGGAAACGCGTTACGATGGCGGGGGACGCGACTTTCTCTGCTCAACTGCTCAAGTGCCCCAAATCGCAATGTGCCACTGTGGCTGTGCCGCTGTGACCGGTACTGCGCCAAATAGGCCACTGAATTTTCTGCATAGCCACAACTGTTGTGCTCGTTATCCAACATCTTCTTCTCTGGCAGTTTTATGAGCCGTTTCCTCATGTTTATAGGCTTCGTACCCGGACAGTTTTCCTTTCAGTGGCAGCTATTCAGCAAAATCCCCCAATCGTTTTCTATGTTGAGTGGTAGCATCGTCGCCTAGCGGCATCGCGACCCAAGATGTTAATATCTAAAACTTCCGGCACCTATAGCTCGGGGTCGTCCCAGTCTCGTCGTCGGTACTGACGCTTTGCAGCGCCTCGATTACAGCTCGGGTAAGGCACATATGGGTTTCTCGTCGGCCTGGTGGTTCGGATATGTCGTCGCCGGGGTGGACTAGCACGTCTATTACTATGGTAAGGGTTAGGGTCGGGTCCTACCAATCGTACCACGACGTAATATAGGCTCAGCCGCATAAATCACGATAATAATGACTAGCTAGCCAGCAGGTTCACAGAATCTGGAGAGCACTCGGAAGAGGTCATTCTTCATTTAACTGTATTGTCCTCCGTCTGACTCGACGGATATCATCTACGAGAGTGGTCTTGTCTGACCGTCTACGTGAAGATTCTGATGGGTCGCCGCAGAGTGTTGGGAGCATTGAATCGCAAGCCCCTGTCCAGGCTCGAGATCTGCTTAATCTCATCCTCGCTCAGGTTGAAGTCGAACAGGCTGAGGTTCTGCTTCAGGCGGTCCACGTTGTTGGACTTAGGGATGACGATGATGTTCCGCTGCGTGCACCAGCGTAGAAGAACCTGACCGGGAGTCTTTCCGTGCTTCTCGGCGATGCTCTTGACGACATCCGTCTCGAACAGAGGCTTGACGCCCTGGGCCGCGGCGTTGCCGAGCTCGAGGAAACTCTGGGGGCCGAAGGTGGAGTAACCCGTGACGGCGATGCCGTTCTCCTGCGCCATGGCGACGAGCTCCGGCTGGGTGAGGTAAGGGTGGTGCTCAATCTGGAGGACGCTGAGGGGGAGCTTGTTGTACGAGAGGACGTCGTAGATGAGCTGGGTGTGGAAGTTGGAGACGCCGATGCTCCTGACGAAGCCGTTGGGGTTCTCCTTCGTCTGCACCAGCTCCTCGAGCGCCTGCCAGGTCTCCTGGATGGGCACCTTCGCCAACGGCGTGACCTGGGTCTGCTCCTTGTCGGTCCAGAAGCACGGGTAGCGGATCTTGTCGAAGGGGATGAACTCCAGGGCGATGGGGAAGTGGATCAGGAAGAGGTCGAGGTAGCCGAGGCCCCAGGCCTCGTTCTCGAGCCTAGCCTGCTCTAGGGCATGCTCTCGCTTGTGGTAGTTGTTCCACAGCTTCGAGGTGATGAAGATGTCCTCACGCTTGATGATGCCCTCCTCGATAGCCCGGCGAACACCCTTGCCAGCCTCGGCGCTGTTGGTGTAGTCCCACGCGCCATCGATGTGTCGGTAGCCTAGCTTGATAGCGTTGTAGACCTGCGAAGCCCCGAGTCAGTAGGCCGCCTCTAGGGATTCCCTTGGAACGGACGTTCTATGGTCCACGAAGGATTTTCCAATGTGGATTGCCACGTACCTGGTCAGCACAAATCTCGTTGGGCACCTTCCAGATGCCAAAGCCGACAAGCGGCATGTCCTTTTGGTTGTCAGCACGTATCATCTTGCTATTGAGCGTTGGGGAGGCTCTTACATAGCCAGAGGCCAGCTTAATAGAGGGCACGTCAGTCGCCATTTTCGCTATCGAGGTGAATATGTGTAGTGAGAGGGAATGGAATGATCAGTGAGCAGGGACGTCCAACTGCGATTTTTATCTATCCCACGAAGGCAGCCCACCAAGGTTGCCCCACCATCAATCGCGTATCGTGAAGTGCTCCCACGGTAAGAAGGTGAGGGGCAGCTGCCCTGACTGCCCCAGTTGGAGTAAATTTTGTCGTCGAGAGTGGATTCAGGGATACCGCTGGCCGATCCATTACCTGCATTAGACCGCCAGGTTAGTCCGAGCCCACGACGTTCTCGAGAAGCGGTTGGCGCGGTTAGTTCGTTGCGGCCCGCGAAGCAGTGAGAATCATGGAGAACGATGTGAATTCTAGAAAACGTCGTCATGCGGATTAGCTTACTGCGTATACTCATACTGTACGTGACCAAAAGTGACGCGAGAGAATGACCTCCAGGCGTCTCCAGTCTTTATAGTCTATCCTCGAGGTAATGATATAGATATGCTTCCGTATCTAACCGTCGTCCCCCATCCACCTGTACGTAAACATATGGAGCGTCTCGACAGCCACTAACTGCTCAGACCGCCCTACCTGTAGCCATTGACTCTAGAACGACGCGCATCTATATATGAGGTATGGGGGAGCCTCTATCACGCCCATTGCACAAGCCCCCTTTGTAGACCTCATTTCAATAGGCAACATATGTAGCAAGGCGATAGATAGCTCTTGAATTCCAACGGATGAGGTCCTGATGGCACACCTAATGCACTAAGACTTCCTAGCCCCTGATCATGTTCTTCAGTCTGCTGGTCTCAACAAACAGGAGGGGTTGGTTGGAGTTGAGCCTCGAAACGACGAAGGCTAGGGCCGTGTTTGTCCTACCACCGAAAGCTTTCTTCGGATTTGAGGCCAGTTCGAGACCTGGCTTGAGGGAAAGCTCATTGCCTTCGAAATGGTCGGAACGTAATACGGGTTTCACTTGGTCGTGCTGGCTGGCTTGTTACCGAGGGACTGATACATTGGTTTACATCTGGACGTGGTTGCATACGGGGGGGGGGGGGGGGTTATGTGGTTGTCCGGTT
>QJNS01000507.1:0-22393 GCA_004154925.1 Monosporascus cannonballus
CGCGCAGCCCCCCCCCCCCCCAACACCAGACGAACATTCCAGCTACAACCCATCTGCCTCCCCACCAGGCCTCGTAGCAACCAGCTTGCCGCACCCGAAACATCCAGCTGGCTACTTATGTACCGTGCCCAAATCACGGCACTCGCGACAGAGAATAGCGCTTAGCACTTTCTGTCTCGCCGTCTATAAGGACGGAGAGAGCCCACATCGACACATATTACGCCACATAGATGGGAACACTTCGGCTCGAGGGCCGTTTAATGACAAGGAAAGAAAGCAGGGTCCCCAGTCATATCGTCGCGATCTACCTGCCTACCCATCTGAGCAGGTAGGTACGTGTCGCTAGGGATATGTAGGAGGGTGCTACCATAGTAATAACATAGCAGTCTGTGGGGGGGTTACGCCGAAAAGGTGATCGAACGACCTATCTTCGTAGAAAGCGTTACTCCGGTACATTCGGTGTTGTTGTTCTTCTTCATGAGAAGGATCTATTAGGTGGGTGGCTTTCCATATATACAGAGCTCCAGGTGGATGGTACCTCTACCTGCATTGATGATATACGAGGCGGTAGCAGGAGTCCGGGTAAGGATAAGCCAAGTGGGTTTGTTGCCAGTTTGGCCGCGGGATATAACACGTACACACAGAGGCGCCTGTCTATGCTAAGTGGCGGTTGCTCTTCGCTATGGCTGACATCCCGTGACTATTGCCGAAGGATGCCTCATGCGTGCAGCAAGAAACAGTGTCGGCCCCCGTGTACTTATGCACAACCAGTACACAGTATTCCCGAATTAGTGTCACGGCAGGAGATAGCAGCGGTATGGAAAATGATAGAGCTAAGGCCCCATAGCAAGGTCCTCGGAGCATGAACATCTCGTCCCCAACGTCATATATCTTCACTACTTGGCTATGTGTAGCCTACATCTCAGTTGCAGGAGTTGTTGGCTTGCTCATATAGTATAACCCTAGGATCAGTTCTGACGTAGTACCATCATCCTGCTTCTCCTACTCAACATCCCTCTCGGCCGGCTCGAGGAAGGGCCCTCATAACTGCCCGGTACGAGTCTGTGACCTTAAGCCGTTCTCATCACTGGCATATACCGCGCCTTCAGTCCAGCAGGAGACCAGAGTCTATTCCTCCGCGACCTGCAGGCCTTCCCTAAGACCCTCAACCTTCAGCTCCTCGCCAGTGGC
Source organism: Monosporascus cannonballus (assembly GCA_004154925.1). Taxonomy (NCBI): domain Eukaryota; kingdom Fungi; phylum Ascomycota; class Sordariomycetes; order Xylariales; genus Monosporascus; species Monosporascus cannonballus. The sequence continues at coordinate 1,192 of QJNS01000507.1, forward strand.
GCGAGCGTAGATATCCTTGACGTCGTCCGTAGTCGTCTCGAAGTGCGACTGAGCGTCGTAACTCTTGGAGATGAAGATGTTGTCGTTCTTGCCGCTGTCGATGGGTTCATACAGCGGGATCGGGGGACCCTTTTGAATTTCGTTAGTCTTGTCCTGCCCACCACCGGGTGTATCCTGCACTACTTACCATGAACTGCTCCTCGATCTTGCCTAGGCGTTCAAGACCCGGTTGCAGCTCCAGGTGGTGGTTCGAGGAGGTCTCGGCGATCGTCGACACGATTGCGATATAGTAGCCCTTGGGACACACGTTATGCGCAGACGAGACGCAGGCGATGTAGATATCTAGTTTTAGGTTAGTCTCCGACAGCGATCCTTGAGCATCTCCAAATATCGAACTCACCATTCTTCCGGTCCACTTGGGACTGGGGGATGATCACCTGACAAGAGTCGTTGTCGTTCGTGCCAGCCAGGGGATGCTTCAGCACGCAGATAGCACGCAGCACATGGCCGACAACCTTGACCTTGTTGGGGAAGTAGGACGGGTCGCCCAAGATCATCTTCGCTCTAGTCTCGAACTTCATCTCGGGTTCGATGCCCGTCATGGTCGCCTTAATACCAGTGGCCTTCTCACCCTCGTAAATGATATCGTCGACCTGCGTGTTGAGCATGTATGTGCCACCGTAAATGGCTGAGAGACGGGCAAAACCTTGGGGTAGCTCGCCCAAGCCGTACAGGGGGTAGATGTAAGGGGATTTGCCGTATCTCGCGACGGAGTTACCATAGAGGCGGATCCGCTCGATGACCTCAGGTGCCTTGCCCGGCTCATCGATATAGCTATCATTCAGATAAAGTGCCATGGCGTGCCCAATGAAATCCCGGGTGCCAGGCTCGAGACCGAACTTGTCGTAGACATCCTTCATTGTACCAGACTTGAAATCAATATCTATGAAACAATACCGTCAGCCTCGGGGTGTATTCTTCATACGTACTAACAGGGGGAAAATATCAGGAGTTTGCCGCAACACCTTCACTCACCCTTGTGCGTTGCAGGATCCTTGATATCAAACGTTCCAATCCACTCGATGAAGCTCTTCATGCGGCGCTTCTCGAAGATGCCCATGAGAGGAGACTTCAAGGCCTCGGCGGCATCGGAGGGGACCTTGGCCACGGTGGCCTTCGAGCCCTTGCCCTGTTGCACAAAGCTGCCGATGACTTGTCGGAATTCGAGGTAACGGGTTACGTCGGTGGAGACCAGGATGTTGGTCAGCTCGCCCGAGGACATGAGGAACTTGGGGATGAGATCGATGTTCCAGTCGTTGGCGCGGCCGTACTTCTTCCACGGCTCTTCACCTTGGCTGTAGTTGCCATATTTCTTGAAAAGCTAAGGGGGGAATCCCGTCAGCTACCGCAAGGGACAGGGGAGCAAAAAGGGGGAACGGGTTGGTTGTAGTACGTACCGTCTCGAGGTTCACCGACGCGGCCTCTCTACATTGGTTCCCGGTTAGCTATAATTCACGTCTATGAGGGGCAGGAGAAGGGCACAACGAAGCGAGAAAATAGAAAAAGGCAGTGGGAAATAGATACGCACCCTCCGTAGTGATCGTTTCGATCGATATGCAGGACCTTCTTCCCCTTGACACTTAGCACACTGCGATGGGGGATTCTATGTTAGTTCCGCCGCTTATGTGACGGGGTCCCCTGAGGAGAAGCGGCGATCTGCATACCCAGAGAGAATGCACTCGGTCAAACCTATCGTTACGGTTTTTGATTAGAAAACTCCAAAAAAGTGAAGCTCGTGAGATAACAGCTCTCCCGACCCCGCCAAAGGTTCTCATCCGTATGAAGGCGGGGTTGGAAAGCGGAAGCTTCAAGAAGAAAAAAAAAAGAGCAGGGTCATTCTTGGGTTGACTTACCAGTGCCCAAAACGATGACATCGTACTCCTTGGCTATCTCGTCCATGGTGGGCAGGTAGATTAAGCAGGTCAGCTCTGGGTGAGTTCGGGATTATGGAGTTGTATCGGGAAGCAGCAGGCAAACAAGTTAGAGAAAACGGGGACTCGACTCCAGGTCAAGTTGATTATGTAGAAAAAAGTATCGGTGAGAGAGGTGTCGATATGAATCCCAAGTTGGTTTGTGGTTCTAATCAGTCTATTCATTAGATGCCGCCGCGCGGGGGGGGGAAGAGAGGGTCGAAGCCCATAGCTGCCACCAATAGAAAACCGTAGCCTGGAGCTAGAGCCCGACTGGTGTCCCCGCTCAGGTAGTTACGCCCCGCCGTCACGCCCCCGTAACGCCCCGTTACGCCCAAGGATATGAACTTACATGCTGTACCTAATTACATAAATCCTAAATACCCCCTTAAACCCCCTTTTAACCGTAGTATGGGGTGCATGTGTCTCTGCCTCATGACATGTCCTGAGCTCGACTCATTAAAGCTCGGATCTCTTCCAATCTCTGTTTTTAAATGAACCCAGGGGCCGCGCTTCTTTACGACACGAATATACGATATCGAGACAGTGCCAACAAGAACGAGGTACATGGTCTGTTGCTAGAGCTTCTCATGTCATTTACTCTATGTCATACGCACACACACGTATATATATATATATATATATGTGTGTGTGTGTGTGTGCGTGTACATACCCATAGGTCTCGCCTACTCAGAGAGCTTCGCATTTCTACAGCGCTCGTGGTCTCCGTACCTCGTAAGCCTCTGGGAAATTATACAGTAATTTAGGGGACATTTGGCATGCTATGGCCGTGTCGTCTGCTGCGTCTCCACCGGTCTTGACGGCAGCGTAGACGGATCGATCCTTTCCGCGCCAGTCTTCTCTGGCTCAAGCTCCGATTCTAGTGGCTGGCCCTCCTGTGAGCCCTCTGCCACGGCCTGCTCTTCAGCATGCAGAGCTTCCTCCGCCTCGAAGTAATTGCGGGGCTTATACGCCTCGCCGTTACCGCTGAGATCGATCTCAGGATCAGATTCGGCCAGCTCTCTAGCGTCCTCCCATAGATAGTACCGCTCCGTAAGGGCATGTCTGATAGCCTTCATAGTCTTGCGAACCTATAGGTGACACACCTGTTAGCTTTCTTTGCTCTCCAACGCTTCCAAGACCCCATCCGTGCCCATCCGGTGCTGCCAAGGTCTACCTATATCAAGTCTCACCTCGGCCAGCCTCTCGGCTGTCTCCTCGACGCCGTTCTTAAGCCTCATGTTCTGCTTCTCGCGGCGGTGCGTGGCGATGCGGTTCTGCTCCTTGACGCAAACCCACCAGAGCTTGTGCAGGTCCTCCCAGCTCTTGTGCCGCAGCTCCTCGACCGTCCAGCCGCGCCCGTGCTCGGCGTCCTCCTCGGGTGTCAGCAGCAGCTTGTCCCTGCCGTAGAAGAACTGCCAGAGCCCGTGTTTCGGATCGACCTGGACGTCCGCCGCGGGATTGTAGTCCGCCGGCATCGGCACCTCGTCCTTGCGCACGTTCATCCGGAACCGCGGGCCCGACCGGTAGATGCTACTCAGCCCCCGCAGTCGATTGTTGTCGCGGCGCGGTCGCCGCATGCTCTGCGCCGGTGTCGTGGAAAAGGGGCATCGTCGCTGCCGTTGCGTAGAGTCGGACGAGGAGGATGTAGAGAGGATTGCGAGGGGGGTTATCTGAGAAATTTGCAGGGTCTTGTATGGACTTAATATCCGCCCTATAGAGGGCCGGAACGTTGCTGCGCTCGCCATTGCGTGAATAGGCGCTCCTGTGTTACGCCAATCCTATTGTCGATATGGACCTTGACATATCCCAAGTCTTCGCAGCTCGGACTCCCTACACGCGAATGAAATTTTGGTTCTTCCCAAATGCGATAACTCATACGTGGCGCAGCGGGGCAGCTGTGGCTCGCGCTAAGGACGCTCACGGCTTCAGCCACAGTCTGATGTAAACAGCAACTACGGCCCATCAAAGTATGATATACGGTTGGTATATTTCGTTCAGTACAACTGATCTTAACTCCCACTACGTATTGGACTGTAGAATTCTGGATAGCAGGTACAACGGAGAAATTTCCGTACACGAACGGCTTCTACTTAGTTGATTTCCAGGCCGACACCCCTAATGGCTAGTTAAACTTTATATAGCGTATGCTTATTCCACTGCCAGATTCGGATGCTCGGGGGAAGAGATATATTCTATTGTATTTCGGGGGTCCAGTGTGTATCATTTTGAATCTCGTCCTATTCTGTCTTCACGGCACTGCTATATTGTTCTGTAGTCTCACAGTCACTCATCACCCCCCTGCTCTCGAATTCCACCAGACCTTCGGATACGGCGGAGAGAATATTGGCATCTCATTGCTCATAGCAGAGACCGTGTCCATTAAACTGTACCTCAAGAGATCTGGTCGCGGCTTTCCTCATGCAAATGAAAATGGTTCACGAACAATCGACTATACCAGGCTTCGAAATTGGTGCTCAGGGGCTGACGAGACGGAGATACCCTGGTAACTGGCCTACGATCCTGCGTCGTAGGGGTAGGTTTAATATCCCGGTTTGAAAAATTTTTTTTTCCATCAATTAAACCCGTTTCGATTCTCATAAGACAGAACTCCAATATAACAATAGCGTTAGATCCGACGCTAGAAGGCACCTGGCAAGGATGTTAATATTCGGTCTGATATTCAGAATGTCAATTTATCCCGTGGATCTGTGAAGCATGGTCCTAGCCTGAGTCAAATATTATCTGAGGCGGTAGGGGGCCTCAAGGCCCTATCATACTGACGATGGCGGTGGGGAGAGTGAGGTGCGAAGGGGGTGATACTGACTGGCCTACGGCATGTGGTCACACACCGCATGAAGAATCATCCTATCCCACAGCCTCTCATGTCTGCCTATGATCCGGTTACAGCCAGAGCTTGTTCGCCCGCGTTGTAAGAAAGTTCGAGTTGGAAAAACAAATTCATGTGACAGTGTAGAGCCTCTGATCTCCCAGCAATCACTTCGGCAAGGTTGCATCGACGATAGCACTATTTTGCGGCCCATGGACAGTATGCTGCGATTGGCTGTGTTTCACAGATATTTGTGTCTGTGCTGGTTGTCTCCTTCGGTCGGCGCACGAGGTGATATCTTCTCCCATGTCAAAAGCTATACGAGCAGGTCTTAGTGGGTACCGCGGCACGAAGCATCCGTCTGTTGTGTCTTATTCCTAGTCGCTGTCTGTAGAGGACCGTCGGTCTCGAGGATGTTCGTAGGCAAGGCGGAAGGCGCCGTAGCAAATGGTCTTGCAGCATCGATGGCGCCAGGTCGCTTTAGAATTCTAGGTCTGGAAATGGACGCGTGGTCGTCATCCCACCTCGTTGACGGGGAGTTTAGTGGCGGAGAGAGGGGAACCTTAGTTCGGTATAGTCGTCGAGACGAATTTTGATGGTAGCAGCTTTCAGCGCATATCGGAATCGACGCAGTGAGACCTGGAACGGCATGCAATGAACTCGTTCCAACCGCACATGTTTCACACCCGAGGTTGAGGTTTGAGTAAGGTTTTCGAGATCCGTTCTAACTTTCTGAATAGGTGGATCCAAGGTGACCCGCGAATTCCTTCAACGAGCGAGCACAACCGCACCATGACACCTGGTGCCCCTTCTCGAACCCGCTTTCTAACGACCCCAAGATTCTCCAGCGAGAGTGGACATCGCGGTGGATATTGCCAAAGAGCGAAAGGGAAGCTACAAATGCAAACTATCTTCTACAAGCCTTCTAGAAGACGCATCGCGGGAACTCCATATTCACCCGTGCCTCAAGTGGAGAGGCACATTTTCCCCAGGCAACATCCCCGAAACTCCCATCAAGCATAAGTTTCACGCAGTACGGAAGCGATTCTGTCCTTCTCGAAGTTAAAATGGGCACTGAGTTACGCTTAGTTTTGATTTCACTGGGGGTATTTAGGTTCATGGGGTATCTCCCCAGACAACTGCCACTCGGTGCATATTTTGTAATACCTGCGCATTCAACTAAACAGCGACAGACTCAAGTCTGCACTGCTCAACGTTGGGGAGATATCGCCTGTCGTGACATCTAGCACAACGCGAATATGTGCAACGGAGGAACGTAAGTTTTGACAATGAAACTCAAACCAAATGTAAACGACAAGGCCACACGGCTCTCGCCGGAGCTTTCTCACTTACCCTATTTCATCATCTTCCTATGCTCGACACGATGCGGGCCATCAAAACTAGTACCACTTGGTCTGGTGATTCGACCAGAATTTATCCTAATTACCAATGATATATCTTAATCCGTCATCATGGTGGTGAGCCTTTTATATCTTCTACCGCTAAGCTCAGCCATCATTCCCAACTGAGAAAGCAAGCTGAGGCGACAATCAGATAGAACCCTTCCGTGACAACCCGGATTGGCTCATGACTCGGCGAGGGTTCCCCTACCGTGGTTACGTCCCGAACTATATTAAGTTAAATTAGAGGGTTGACTGGTGATGTCCTTCCGGCCTCCTTTGCTGAAAATGAGTGAGGCCTATCGAAAGGACCCAAAGCCGCGATTCAGCAAGCGCTTCCTTGGGACTGCTGGAAACAAGGCGAACTCGACTTGACACATGTACCAAGATAAACCGAATAGTATAGCATACACCGCCATCCCTGCGTCCTCTGAAGAGTGACCAGAGGGATCAATAGCAGGTAACCTGCTAATCTCCGCGTATGGACATCAAAGATCGGAAGCTAACTTAGCTCGCCGAATGCTACCGAGGGCTTGGTGTACAAGCTTGCATTCCTCAGGGTTCCGTAGAAACGATGCCACGACTCCGCGAGTCACGAAAGACCGAAATTTAGTCCCTAGATTTTCACCACCAGCGGCATGATGACCAGGAGCGTCCAATAGTTCTCCAACAATAATTCCATACACGTAATGGACAACAGGGCCATGGTACGATCCTTGGCTGAGCAGGACTTGTCGACTAGTTAGTCGTAGGAAGAGGCCTCGAGGAGGGGACAGCCTTGCGAAGTCGCCAAGTTGTATCACTACTTGCTGCCTTCGTCACCGACACATCACTCTACCCGAGACAGCAACGCGTGAAACGTTTACATAAAGGTACGGGCATGAGGGCATGAGGGCATGGCAGGCCACTCCAAAAGTGGAGCCACTAGGCGTTTAGAAACGAGGGGGATGCTTTGACAGGTTGTTCGAGAGCAGGGTATGGGACAACGCTCCTTCTGCCTCTGGAGAAGATATACTGCGTCGTGAATATCACTGTCGGCATTACACTCCACTTTCCCGTAAACGCTCCGAAGGTGCCAGGGACAGGTTACATCACGCCGCAAGGCAGCTTGATGGTATGTAGCTATGAGAAATCCTGTCGCGTAGCCGCCAATTCCAGATTACTCTCGAACGCTAGGAGCGCGGCATAATAGTACGAAGGGTACATATGGTACCGCTAGGGGTGTGAAAAGCGGAATGCTCCGAGTCATATGATCTGTTAGCCTCGGTCTCGGCTCCCACGCGTTCCCGAGTTTGATATTTTGCTGACAATTATCGTCGGTGGTAATAAATCTACCGGAGTGATTTTACCATTGTGGGGGATGCTTTGTCGCTGATTCTGGAGAGATATCAAACGCAAGGAGCGCTGATTGTCACGATCTCGTCGTATATAACCCAAGATCTAAGGTCTCAATAGTCCTGAATAGTCCGTCCATTGCTTTTATTTGGCGGGATTGGCTCTTCAGAGCGTCGTCGATCGAGCGGAATAAGTCCCGCCAACAGAATTTTGTCGCCAGTCGACAGCCGTAAACGGAAAGTAGGTAACTGATCCAGATAATAAGGCACCCTTCCAAAAGGAGGCACAGGAAACGCTAAGCGCTGGCATTCCTATTTGTTCACGAGATCGCTGGTGCTAGGGAGTACCCTGTTAATGAGCTTCTGTCTAGTGGATCCCATGATGCGCTCATGATGTAAAACCACGGACTTTGAAGAGATTTCTGATGACTTATACTGAGTCTTTCAGAATAATCACAGGGGTTAGCATATAATAGAAGTTGAAACTGACCACAGAAGACAAGCCTTTACTACGAGAGAGGTAAATTGCATGAGTTGATTACCATAGTCTCTTCTCGTGAACGCCTCCTGTTCCATTCGTGGTGCGAGTGATCCTCTACCATGAAGGTCCTAACATTTGTTGTCGGGCCAATAAAATAATTACTTGATCTTGCCCAACGACGCGGCATTGGCGCGAATAGCGACACATGCCGCGAAGGCTTGCCGAGGACCGGATAAGTTCTAACACTTGCGACTAAGGTCGCCGTTCGCTGCTTCCGTACCTCAGATATAGTCTTCATAATGTTGCTCTGGACGTCTACTTGCCCAACGGTCCCGGTGAATGGAAGTCCTGGGAATGCTCCCCCCCGCCCCCCCCCCGCCCCCCCTTGTTCTCTCGAAGAGCCTGGTCCCTGAGGCATCAAAATCGAGTACGCCTAGTGATACTCTTTCCAACGTCACTGATGTGCACCTTCCAATGTAGATCGAGTAAGCATTATTATTCAGTACGTGGGCGTTCAGGCGCAATCCCAGCCTCGAGGCTATCTTCACGCTATATACGGCAGCGAATCGACAGGTCAGACCGTTAGCTGGTCAAGCATGTCTGCAGAAATCCTAACAGAGCCAATAGAATAGGTTTCGTCTCGTCACAATATTTCTGCGTGATACCCAACTAATAACTGCAAGTATCTTATTTGTTGATAGTTAAACCAAGTAGCGAAGTGGTCGCGGGAACAACTGTGTTGGAGACATGCCATTCGATATACCTTTGTGCTAGCCTGACAGTTTGTAAATGCTGCATAATCAGATGCACAATCAGTCAGGCTAGACAGGGGGCGAGACAAGAGAGGCACCACCTGGGCACCAACCCCCAACCCCCCCTCCCTCCACCGGAATTGCTGAATCCGGCAGTGCCGGTTTTTGCATTAGGGTTCGTTCGTCGGCTAATCACCCTCCATTGTTAAACACCAGCTGGGTATTAGCAAGGGAGCTTTGATACAGACAGTGGCCGAGGAAGAATCCCGAGATGCGTTCGGTCTTTTCTGTCTTTGATCATTCGAGTTGCAATGTCGATGTAGACTGTTTGAGACAGAGGTGCAACAATCCCATGAATCAGTGCTGTTGTTTCGGCAATCTGTAGGTACCAATCTTGGTGTGCTGCTCGGGGAGGTACATATGCGTAGTAGTAGTCGCACGATAGCTTCAAATGGCAGGTCTGCATAGAGGTATGCATGTAGCCACACTGTACATTAGTCATGTACAGCAAAGCGTCCAATCGCGAGTACAGGGCTACTTGTTCACCGCTTGAATTGATTGAACATCGGCTATTCCGATCGGTTCTCGTAAACTTGTTACATCAGAGACGATAGGAGATAGTATCAACGGTTCTTAGTGAGCTGTATCCATGCCCTGTAACCAGCCTGGCGGAAGCGGTAACGAATCGCGTCGGAATATAGGCACTGTCGACTGGCAAATCATTTAGTCATCTAAGGGCTACAGGTAATCGTTATATGCAGCTCCGCACGCAATATTTCTACGAGGATGTTTTCAAGCTCTTCAACTACTAAACAGGGCTTCTGATCAACTGATAAGCACTAGGTAAACAGGTGGCAGTATTGTAGCCCAAACCGCATGAGGTTGGGACATCAGGGAAAGAGCTAAAGCGACGATACCTACCTTGCCTATGTACATGCGAAGTACAACGAATCTCGGTGAAAGCTCGGCGGCTGGAAATAGCGCTCCCATTGAATGCAAGCCTGGTAGCCCTGACTGGTACTTGACCGCCAAAAGGACTAGCAGGGCGAACTAAGGCAGGTAGCTAGTGTGGTCCGTTAGTCTAAAAGTAGTATAATGCGAAGAACATTTGAAATGTCACGGCTTCGACAGCCGAGCGATGACGTTACAATTAGATAATGCGCACGCTAGCTGCAACGGACCATTACGTACAGAGTTAGGCAGTAAAGGGGTCGACATGAATCGATGTTGGAGGAATAAGCTTCGATGCAAATCCCACTTCAGTGGTGCAATAGAAACCCTAGAGACTCGGTATAAGGCTGTCCAGCTGCGAATGCTGATTATCTAGAAGAACTAATCATAGAGCATCTATAAAAAGCCGTCCGAACTTGGTCCTCGAAAGTGGAAACCAGCAACGGGCCTGCAAAACATCCCGAAAGACTTAAAAGTGGGCGCGTGGGTGTGATCTCAAGATTCAGGGACCTGCGGTCGAGATTGAGTGGGACAAGAAAGCCACTGCCAAGGATTTTGGACAAGCGTGCGGAGTAAAAGGATCCACCGTAGAAGCTCCGGTGTCGTCTGCGGCGTCTTAGGGGGTGCCGCACCAAGGCTGGGGGCCAGGAGTCCAACCAATCGCCCCTGGAAACTCGTAGAGACAGTCTGTAAATGAGAAGGGAGGAAGACTGTCGACGCAACTCGTTGACTGCCCGATCATCAGGCCGGCAGAGAACGACTCCGGAATTAAAGCATATTAGACATTGCTATGTACGATCTGATGGTGCGCTTGGCGGTGAACCCCTTGTCATCCTGCAGCTCCTCGTTAATACAGGCGATGAAGAAAGTCGATTGCCCTGTTTCGCAAGCGCTTTTTGGATTGTTACATGGATCGGAACCCGGTAGCTACTGAAAAGGGGGCGAGGTAATATGAGGGTTGGAAATTCTCACCCGAAACCTGTACACTTGTGTACGACACGAGTATATGTCTTCTTCACGCGTTGTCTTTGATATTGCAAAGAAACCTCCAATTTTATCGCCCAGGAACCCCCACCATGCGGAACGAAACTCGGTTGCGGATAGATGCACGTGGGAAGTGGAGGCACTGAGGCCCACTCACTTGCTGCTACAGAATAAGCCGCAAGGGACCTCTTCGATGGGGTCGATGAGGCTCACGGGAGGCGAAGAGGCTGAATGTGGGTTCCGGAGACCCATCTATAGAACAACTGTAGAAGACATGGAGCAAAAAGAAGGTCGGTGTACAGGAAGGGCTTAGCATTGTTTCACCAAGCGGGCCCCGCACATATAAAAAAAAAGGGCAACAGCTGCTGGGCCGCAGAACTCGTGGCATCAATGGCGTTGCGGTTGCGGGCGCTAAATCTGAACCAAACAGTTCAGATCCCATGGTGTCCACACTACGATATACATATATGCATGTCGCACAGAACCCATGATGGATGGATGGGTCCGCTGCTGGTGTGAACTTTCGTATGAATATATAATATGAGCTATCATATACCAGTCCAACTGGGCATGAAGATCTCCCGACTTGTAAGTAAATTCTCGAGAATATTGTTAAAGGAAACGATACTGCACAAGGTACATGTCTTTCGGCATGTTGCATTCGGGAAAGAAATATTATGATGTAAGATAACGTGAGCGAAAGTCTACCTCGTGCAACATCGATGGTGGGTAACTCTGGAGCCGAATAGCACCATAACAATATAACGTTAGCCTTCATATATGTATTCAATCCGCCAAACCGCCCCTGCCTCTGCTGTGTGGTTTTTGGGGCTGCAAAGTATAGAATGCGGAAAGGCAGGCCCAATGTGTTGCTTCATCTCCGTCCGGGCCTAGGATGACGGCAAGACCGAACACGCTCGAGGTTAAATTGCGCTAAATTGCGCGGCGCATCACGATTTATACCTGTTTCAAGGTCAAGTCCACGGGTGACAATGTTCGTTTCGAAGCAGTTTCGGTAGTTCTTGCTCCATGTAACTCGTCCAGCATCTATACTGACTGGCTCATCTGTAGCAAGACTTAGGACTTTTAGCTTGCATGCAGTAGACTAAAGAGTTGGGCACGTGCTCCGACTCTGCTGGGCATTTATCTTAGACCTGTTCTGTAGCCAAGAAAAATACTATACGCGACCACGTCGGTAATCTTTATATTTGGATACTTGGCGTTACTGATTCGAAATGCAAGCCCAAGAATGCATATGTTAAAGACTCTAGCCTTGAATTTATTCAGGAAGCCTAGCATTCCTCCACCTTGACAGGCTAAGCTTCCTCCTTTTATTTTTGTTGATAAGTGTTCGCAATCGCCAATGGCGCCCACCTGAAGTCTCAGCCGATTTAGGAAATACCGAGATTTTTGCCTCATCCGTGCCTCGGGTATCTTCCCTATTCTATTATACGCTAGGATGCCTTGTATTAGGGCCGCCCTGAAGTTATCTGACCTCTGGGAACCCTTCATGTATATTCTAGAGCCGTTGGACCTACATGGTAGCTTCGCCGCGACACTACCTCGGCCGACCTCCTCTCATAATCCTGAAGCGCTTTGATTCGTACTTTTTGAGCCTGCTTCTGAGCTCCTTTGGTTTGGGTCTGTGAATCAATTTCATCGGAAGTAGTGGATGGGTCAGTAAGCTCACTACTAAAATCAAAGGGCGACATGACCTCTGGATTCTAATGCCTTTAACCGTTCCTACCGCCTTATTGCTACTAGTATCGATGTTCATCAAAGACACGAGGTGACAAATACATGCCATCCTATCAAGAACGGAGTTGGTTGGCCATGCAATACGCGACGATTCGTCCCAGCCAACTCTTGAAGTCCGGATGCTGGCATTGACCTTAATGAAAATCGTGGTCCCATGGACCTACAATAATGTTTTGGTGCAAATAACTGCCGATAACACCGAATCGCAATCTATACCTTCCTATCGGTAATACATATACCTGGACAGAGTCCTCCATGTCGCCCGGATCCGGTCGTCCCTTTGAATGAAGAGGCATGAGAAACTTGGTATATCACGCATCGTGACGGTGAAAACTTTTAGCAAAAAGTTTGGCATGGCTACGGCAAACACGACGGGGAAGCTGATGCTGATGTCTCGCATGGGATTGCCTCCCAGCTTTACACGATGTTACCAGCCAGTCCAGGCTAGTCCAGTTCAAGCTCTGATGCATTACTCGGGCAAGGTACAGATAAACAGTCTCCGTCTGTGTGATTGGACGGTGGCTCTTCCTTTCGGATTCAATTATAACACGCCGTGGCATGATTAGTATTGTCGCGGATAAGAATAATGGCGGCTTTAAAAATAACGCACCATGGATTCGATGTAAATATGAGCAAAGATGTTTATTACGCATCTTGCTTGACAGAACAAGAGCACGATAACTCTGAACCATCCTTGGTATCATTCGAGCGGAATACCTGTTCCGATAAAACATGTGTTGAGGTTCGTGACCATGCGTGCCATGTAACTCCCTAAGCATGTAGGGTTGGTCAGGGTCATGGATCACACGCTAATGCTTTACCCTGAGCCTCCTGACCACTCAGATAACCATGTCCATGCCAGAACTAGCAGCGGGTTATGAAGTGGCAGGCAGCACCGAACTTCGGGCTGGGGTATTTCGACCAATAGGCATGGAATTAAAAGTTTGATGTTTTGAAACTCCGTATGTATCACCACGCAGTACGTGCGTAGGCATACGAACCTCAATTGCATGGCCTTTGGACTCGACTTGGTTCAGTTGCCAGGTCATGTTGACGAGCGAGGCCGCTACACATTAGGTTGTCATCTATTTCTCAGTCAGCGGTGATTCGAGGAGAGAGCCGTCAATATACTCCTGCCAGTGCTCCCACTGTAGGTATGTATGTTGATAGGTATAAGTAAAACTGTTATGGCACTATACACATGCATACATGAGCGGAAAACACCTCATCGTCGAGCTGTGTCGGTAGGGACTATTCGTCCAATCGGAGAGCGAAAATTTGCATGGTTGGCAACAGTCTCCTAACCTTCACTTACAACATTGGATATTGGATATAGGCAGCCCCCATTGGCGAATTTGGTAATCCTGTGCGGTGTCCAGTCACAGCTACCTACGTCTACCTACCTTGGCAGCAATAGTCACGCCATATCCAGGCGCCACCCGAGTATCCTCTTCCTCCGAGGTACTTGGTGAATACAGCCAATACCATGCGAGGGTTGAATTCATGGGTACAAAGGTAAAGAAGCTGTCTGATATCTAAGAAGTTGAAAATAAGATTTAACCGTATTTTGACAGCGGAATGCTTAAGCATAAAAAAGAAATGTAGAGGCCTCCAAGATATAAACATTTTACGATACCAGCTGCCAACCATCTATGGAGGTAGATAGCGTACGCTTCAGAAAATACATGATATGTATGCTTAGTACGGTGGGCGGTGATCCCATTTCAACCGCCTTGCCGACATCCGTAGGTGTGCTAATTTCAACGTATCTGTGCAAGTATCTCGTGACTATTTCCGCTTAACACTACGAATACGTAGCTGAATGTGCCTCCATTCGCCCGACTCGCGCGCATGTGCAATGACTAGATTTCCTCGGGTGTGTTATGTGCGTTTGCGTGAGTGTTGTTTTGTTGCCCACTTCCCGTCGATGCCAATACCTCAAGTCCTCCGAGATGGGTATTGTGTCTGCGTCCGTCTGTTCCACCCCCAGATTGCTGACTCGGTTCTTCGTCTCCATCCTCTGAGGTCATCAGTCCACATAATACCTTCTACGTATATGTAAGGTAGAAATGCACTTCTCACAGCAGCCTGAGAAGCGACTAACAAGACCGCGGCTGCTCTTAGCACATGAAATTTTTGACACGTCTACATACACGTATACTTACTAGGTACTGTAGGAAAACGTGACTGCGCCATTCCCGATGCGGGCACTACCCGTGGGCATCTTCTGCTCTCCCTGGGGGTTCCCGGCCCGTCCTTCTCGTCCGTCTAACTCGAATCAGTTGTAGCCGCCATTTCCCATTTCTCCCACTACAATAAGTACAGAGACTCTACAGCTCCCCACCCAAGCAAGCCACATTCTCTCTAACCTCTTCCCTTTTCTTTATATGCGTATGCGATTCAAGTCGCTGACACCAATCCCGCCGGCAATAATTGAGTCTTTCTTCCCACCTGCGCTGATTTTAACTACTGGGGCGCCTCAGGCACAGAGATACATACAATAGCGTTCTTCGCGCTGACGTACCGCTGCCCCTTTAGCATTTCAACTTTAGTCATCGAACAGCGCAAAACAGGACTTGTATCTAAACAATCAAAGTCTGCGGAACGGCACATCAAATCTTTTTCTTCCCGCCTCCCACCATCTTAACCTTTCGTACACACCACCTTCTTCAACCTGACTTGCATTTGCATGCATCAGCTTCACGCATCTCAAGTTTGCCTAACGCGAAAAGGCCGTCATAACCTGCGGCGTCATAATCCATCATCGACTTTGGCATTGACTGACCTTCCCACGAGAACTCGTGTCCACCGCCTATCCGTCAGACGACGGTCGCCAATATCCACTCACCCACCCCTTCCAGGATCCATAATAAAAGTAACGGGTTCGGTCTCGGCATCCGCGTCCACTTTTCTTCCACTTGGTTTGTCCCACTTGTACCTGATCTTGAGTGCCAGGGATTTCCTTGACAGGGTATTGGGGCGAATCACTACTACCTTGGAGGTACTTTGCTAGCGCAACATCGCACTAAGGGTTTTCCCTGGCTACAGAAAGAAATCAGGAAAAAAAATTCATTCATTCAAATAAGCAGCGCCGCCAGCACACCGCACCCTTCGAGGGTTCTGCTCCACTTTACAAACTGATTTTGCCCCCCATCAGTCCCGTTTCTCTCTTCTACCCGGTCGGCAGCCTCACGAACCACTTCCGTTCATCAGCTCCATCCCGTCCCCAATATTTTCTCCAAAATCATCGTTCCCCTCATCATCACAATATTTTCCTTTTCCTTTATTTTGGAACCATAGTCGAGTTCTTTGTTCAAAGAATCTTCGACCAGCACTGGAGGCGGTAAATCAACCACCAGGTCAGGTAATAGACGTGGAGGATTTTTAGGACGGACAACAAGACACGTCCAAATTCGGGCCATTACTTCCCGAACAATAACAACAGAGCATCGCGTTGTGTCTCGTCGCCGGCTTCGTTGTTGCCCCTCTTCTGAATTGATAGCGTGGTCGAGACATTGTGCTCCACCAGCTAAAATTTCGTGTTCTCGCCAGAAGAGAAACATCGCTAGCGGTTGAGAATTAATTGGATTGCGTCTCTTGTGGCGATCCCATTCTCATCCGCCCACCCCACGCGATCTTCTAGGAGGATTATGGACAGTGCTACTCAGAATCAACAGCAACACTACTCGTCCAACGGTATAGGCACATCTGCGCCCGCGTATCCTTCTTCGGTGGCCATCTCACCACATCAATTGCAACAAGGTGCTTCGTTGCCGCCGCACACCTTGCCCCCTTTGCAGCCGCAAAATCCCACTATGCAGAATATTTACAACAGCAATCCCCACACGCCAAGGACACCTGGGACACCCAATTCTCATACACCTCAACCTCAGGCCATGAGTAACTACCCTCCGCCGAACCAAGGTGCCGGGCGAGGTTCTTGGATGCCTAATCCCTATCCGCAGCAACCTCACCAGGGCTACGCGACGTCTTCCTCGATGATGCCTCAGACGTCCGTCGCGGCCTCGCACCCGCAGCCCATCGCGCCGGCTCCCGCGGCGGCGCGACCCCCTGTGCTCCGTCCCATGCCTGCCGGTGGGGTCATGCCCCAACAGGGCCTTCCTTCCCCCTACGGCGGAAGCCCGATGATGCCGCATCAGCAAACCATTCTCCAAGAAAGTGACCAACCCACTCATGTCGTTGGATCGCAAGGTCGTCGCGGCATCCTCCCCAGTGCGCCCGGTAGGCCCGCAGCTCCGACAGGTTCGGGTGCTTCAAAGAATACCGTGATCCCCCAGAAGGACGCGGATGGCAAGTTTCCTTGCCCTCACTGTACCAAGACTTATCTCCACGCCAAGCACTTGAAGCGCCACCTTCTCCGACGTGAGTCATTTGTGTTTTGACGTGTGTGTTGCAATGCTGACGATTGGTATTAGACACCGGCGACCGCCCCTACATGTGCGTGTTATGCCGTGATACGTTTTCCCGCAGTGATATCCTCAAGCGGCACTTCCAGAAGTGTTCTATCCGGCGAGGAAATCCCACGGGAGTGAGCCACCTGTCTCACCCCCAAGCCCACGTTAAGAAACAGCAACAGAATGCTCAGAAGCCCCCCGAGGGCGACATGAATCATATGAATGGCATGAACAACATGTCAGGTGAAGGGGTTGTCCATCCATTCGGTATGGTCCAGATTCCTGACAGTATGGGAAACATGGCCAACGACCAGAATCAGCTTTCTAGATCAAGTAGCATGAGCCACGATAACAACAGTCGTGACAGGCGAAACATGACTGGTGGCTACAGCGGAGACGTCCCGAGCTCGATGTCCTCGAGCATCAACCCTCAGTTGTCCAACTTCAATATGCCTCCAAACCAGAACGGCATGCCCATGTACGGAGCTTCCGGCTCAGACTGGACTCAGATGTTCCCACCTGGTGCGCAAGATACCTACGTCCATACGTCGTTCAACCCTCCTAATAGTGGACAGACTCCGACCGCAATCAAAACCGAGCCTAACCTCCCCTCCGAAAAACTCCACGGCGTGCCAGGCGCGGCCTCGAATGACGCAAACGACCGATCTCTCTTCTTTTCTAATTGGGAATCACAGCCTTCCACGGAGAGTCCTTACCAGAAGCTGTCAAATGAGATCCTCAAATTCTTTTACCCCCCTGGGACCGTTGTCACCAATCAAACAGCCGGCATGAATCATTACTTCTCAGCATCAAATATTCAAGATTTTCTCGAAAAATATACACATTATCACGTACATTTCCCATCCCTGCACATACCTACCTTTCGCATTATGGATGCCTATACTGGCTTCGTCGCTGCTGTTTCCTGCATTGGTGCCTGTTATTCCGAGCGCGTATCCCCGACGCATGTCCGAGAGATGATGAATTTCCTGAAGATTGCACTTGAACGAGATCTCGACCTCTTTTCCAGCAATGGCGGCCAGCCGAGTTTCCGGGTCGAGTACGGGAAAGACACGAGGGGCATGGAAAAGTTGCAAGCCCTTGTTCTCATGGTTGGTCTATTAATCTGGAATGGCACCCCACTCCAACGCGAAAGTGCCAGGCGGCTCTTCCCCATCGTGGCGAGCATCGCAAGGAACTCGAATCTCCTCCAGGTCACAAGTGATGCCTCTCTCTTCAGCGTGTTGCATCAGCCGAATCTCTCTCCTCAAGATATGGTCCCTCGCAATTTTGACTGGCCTTCGTGGGTTCAACAAGAGTGGCGGATCCGGCTAATGCACGTGATCTATCTCACCGACGTTGCGCAGGGTCTGTATTTCAACTGCGAACCTCAGTTTGATAGCTTTGAGATCCACATCCCTCTTCCCGCGGACGATGCGGCGTGGGATGCACAGTCGCCGACCGAGTGCGCGCAGGCATTGAACCTCTACGGGCCCGAGGCAGTCAAATCCGCTAATCCTGACGGTTCCCAGCGTAGCAAGCAACCTGAATTAGATCTAGCGCTGAAGGCTCTTCTTCACGGATCATACCAGTTGCACCCTGGCAGCACCAATCTCTACGGCAAATTCATACTCATCCATGCCCTGCTCGCTCAGATCAGACGTGCCCAAACCGACGATAGTCTGGGGCTGACGGGTCCCGGCACGCCCCTCTCTCAGAATGACTGGGTCACGAATGGTGCATTGGACGCTGGCAGTGGCAACGCGAGCGCCAATAACAGCGGTAGGGCCACTCCAGTCGCCGGGGCGAGCCAATCCATATCTCCCCAGGCGTATAAAATCATCTCGTCAGCTCTTGATAAGTTTAAGGCAAACTGGGATATGGACATGGCCATCCAATTTCCACCATCCGTGTCTAACCCACGGCGATATGGTTTCTGCCGGGATGGAATTCATTTCTTCTGGCTTGCTAAGTGGATGCTCAAGAACCCTCGCCCATCAGACACGCAATTACCCCCGGATCACCGTTTCACACAAGTCATACAGATACTCAAGTTTGTAAAGTCTTGGGTCATGTCCGATGGGGCTTCTCGCGGGGAGGAACTCGGCTCAGTTGGTGAGATCCACAGCGACTTCGGGGTTTCTGACCTTACCCTCGACATGGCGAGGCTGTTCGCGCCTTTGCCCAAAGTTGTGGAGACGCCAGGCATGCCATTCGTTAAGACGGAGACCTAAACAAAGTCCCTGGGCGGTAGAGGGGACTTGTATTGCGTACCTTACTCCTAAGCATTTGGTGGCGTTTCTGTTATCTCTTTTTCGGCCTGTTCACTCGAAAAGTTTGACTTTATGTTTACGCATTTTACTGGCATGAGGGCGGGCGGCACTTTGCTTTGCATTTTCCTGGAACGGTTGCGACAAATTAGACAGGCTGTGTGGTATTCGACGCATTAGACGCAATGATAGAGGTTGATCGGCTATTGAGGAAAGGTTCAGCCCTCAACAGTGGGAACTGATGATGAGGTTTCATGTCTACCCTGACCAGGCAAACATCTACAGTGGGCGGTCATATCTCTTTCTGGTTCGGTAACCGTGAGTTGTTGACGAGGTGACGCATTCGCTAGAGTGGCTTAGGGGAATTGTTTATTACGTCAGCATTTTGCTATTTGAATTCAATAGAGATGATTAGTTATCATCACGGTAGTTCTAAAAGGTGTTTCGATGTGCAGCCGACTCGCCGTCTTCCTCAGTAAGTGACCAATGCTTCCTCTTGCCTGTAAATTTACCAAGGAGTTTCTAGTTTCCGCATATCCGATGGCCATCTCATACATCCTCCTTAGCATCTGTCCTTGGTTCAGCGGTCTTTCCGTTGTCATTAGTATATCCTTATTGATCTGGATTAACGATGTATAGCCATAGGCTTTCTGGGTAGGTGGAAGGAGTATCTAACATTTTCACACTCCTAATCGCGCTAGCAGCAGCGCATTGTGATGATCTAGAGCCCCCTCCTTACTTACTATCGGCTCCGGGCTTAGAATTCTTTTTTAGGTTCTTTTGTCAGAGAAAACGGTGATCACTCCGTCATAAGACACATGTGGTGCATACAGTCCAGGCAGGCTCCCTCTTCCTTCCCTGTCCTCCTACACAACGGCACCATTAGTGCTGCCTTGGCTTGCGCGAGGCCATCGCCCTCGAGAGCTCGCCTGGGCTACATACATTAATTATCCCCCTATCTCCCAAAAAGGAATAAGAAAAAAAAAGGCTCCCTGGCAGAGAGCAAATCGACAAGCCCTCTCGCCGCTCTTTACTTTACATTCATTTATCGCAGAGTATTCTTGTTCCGGTAATCCTTTTGGGTATGGTGGCCAGTCTAGAGTTTTAAGTCTGGTAGGTAGCTCAAGCAAGAATCCGCTCCACAGAGTATATGTATATGTATATGTATATGTATATGTATGTGTATATGTATATTACTTTTCTTCTTGTGCTGCCCGATGGATCCTAATAAAGGGGTATCGTGCTTGGGCGTTGGTCGCGTTGCTTTGCTTTTTGTACTGGCGTGCTTGGGGACGCACGACTATCATGGTCGATCTAACGGCGGGATGGTGGGGGTGGGGACCGCACGCAAGATGCGTTCTTCAGCTCCCGGTAGTGGGGACGCCGTGGATGCCAGCAGCAGCCGTCCTCGTCGTGCGCCTGGTAACCCCCCGGGGTCGCGCCTAGAACAGACAGTACGGCCGATGACTAAAGGCCTTTTCCGACGAAGGAAGGTTGAGCCTCGACTCTGATCTGGAGGCGCCGCTTCTTCAATGTCGTTGTCCTCCCCATCCTTCCCGTTTCCCAAGGCTGGCATCCATCCACGCATTCCCCCTTTCTCGCCTTCCCGCTTCTCCGTCTCTCTCATAGCCCTGGTGCGGCTCCTCCTCGCCCGCTCATCCTCCCGTCCGAAATCCATGTCCCTCCCATCATCCCCCGCCCCATCCCCTCTACCGCTGCTGCTCCTAGTCCTCCTTCCCGGCGGCGCCGCCCTGACGGCCGCCTCGCTCGACGGGGATGATGCGGGGGCCCAGGCGCGCGAGCGCCTCGCGGTCCTCCTCGCTGGGCGTGAGGCCGAGCCGCTCCTCGGCGCGGTCCGACAGCTGCAGCCCTACGGCGCCCCATACCAGCAGGCCGGCGCCGACGAGGGCGCGGGTCCGCGGTGCGAGGTTGCGGAAGGACCTGTGCGTGTGACGATGCGTCAGTAGAGGCGGGTCTGCTTTATTTTTGGGGAGGAAGGGGGGGGGGGGGGGGGGGGGGGCACCACGGACGGGGGCATGGGAAATGGCAACGGAGAA